>DWJZ01001156.1:0-25080 GCA_018249125.1 Asbolis capucinus | reverse complement strand
TTGTTCTGTGTGTCTGGGTGTGTAATAGAAATATCTATTTAAGTATGTATTTAAAAGTATATATGTATGTTTATGAGCTGTCTGATCACCATAGTACAAGCTAACGCTTATTTTGGGTTCAGATGATCGTGTGTGAGTTGTCCAAAAGGTATTTATTTATTATTTATAATACAAATTTTTGTATAGAATTGTTGCAACAGTTTTTATTTTTTGCAAACTGCTCTAACCTTTGCTATAGAGGCGTTAAAAATTGCATCAAAGTCAAAGTCAAAACTCATTTATTCACGTGAGTATTAAAACGTTATTATGAACGTCAACATTTTTTGAATCTATCAGCGCTTCGGAAAGGTGCTATTTTGAGGAGATGAAACGGTGAAAGAAACTCCTATTCTATTCTAATGAATACGATCGTGAGGATTAATGACAGCTTTGCTTGTGTTACTCAGATGTTATGTAGCATTCTAATGATGAAAAAATGTTGTATCTGTCCAGTAGTTTTTAAGTTATGATATTAGCATAGGTGTGACGGTCTCCTGTGTTCAATTCGTATAAGCCTGCCTTAATATTAAAGGGGTTCGATGTGTAGCTAGGCCAGTAATAAGCAATTTTATTCATTCTACCTACTAAAAATATATCCATAAAACCATTTCAAATACAAATTGAAATCAAACTGACGTATATATACGTCGTGAATATTTCAGTATTCAATGAAACCCACTTACTTTAACGAACTAATAAAATATATAGGTACATTTGGAATCCAAATAGAGTTTCGTAACTCATCCCCCTAACTTCATCCCCTATTGTCTCGACGCCATCAACAATCGGACTCAATATCCAATGAACAACCCTGCTCCAGAACTGGCTAACAATGGCCCGGGCAAGATAAATCGCCTCCTGTCTTCATTGTGCTGATCTTGTTATGTTAATTTCAAAATTATCGTTACTAACAAAAGCGTATATATAATTTGTGGAAATTATAAGAGAATTTGATTTTGACTAATATTTGTAAAGGCTTAGTGATTTTGATTTTATCACATATTTTGCTATCGGTCTACATGATGCAGTGTAGAAAATTTAAGTTTCGGGAGCCATAACTTCGATAGCTAGGTTTGTCACCCAGCAAGATCAAATTCAAAATTTATTTATTCACCTAAACATTAATAATATATTTATGAAGGTCAACTATTTGGATCTACCATTATAGGAAATGTGCTATATTAAAGAGAAGAAACGACGAAAGTACTTCCTCAGCACATTATCATAAATCATCATTCCCATCATCGTATCATCATAAATGGGTTGAATAGAAATCATATATCACGAAAAAATCTTACCATAAAGAATAACAACTGTCCAACATTCATTATTAAAAAGTTAGGCACACAGCACACAGTCGACGTCTCCAGCGATGGGCGAGTGTGACACGGCGGACATTTGTCACGGCTCAGATTGTCCATGTTTCTTTTTTTTATTATTATTTTCAAACAAGATACATATTTTATAATTTGCTTATCTGCCAAACTGTACAACGGTTTGTCGGCAGTATTTCCCGTGGATTTCTTTTATACATATAGGTGTGTGTATATATATTTATGTATAACTATGATATTCCTGCTATGCTTATCACGCACCGCATATATTATGTTTACGATTTTGATAATGTATATAGCCTATATCACTAGTACTACCACAATTCAGACGAATTCAGCGACACCTTATATCGCAAATTACATCCAGTACTTTGGACTATAGTGGATACCTGAGACCTACGGGGCATGCCAAAATAATTCAAAAGAATAAATACACACAAAAACACCTATCGTCAAACTTTTTCCGATGCAGTCGGGTACTTTTTCTTCCTTACAAATCGTGAGTACCTGTTTCCATTTAAAATTTTAAGTACCCACGGCGATATTAGTTTAAAAATACGGATAAAAATTGTCCAACATTCATTATAAAAAAAGTTAGGCGCATAGCACACAGTCGACCCCTACAGCGATGGGCGAGTCTAACACGGCGGGCATTTGTCACGGCTCAGATTATCCATGCTTATCACCCGCCGCATATATTCAGTCACGCGCTGAGATTCCACATGTGCGATGTTGGGACGTGCTGTTATATTATCGCATTCAAGGACATGTTTTTCGCTACGAGAAATCCCTGATTTAAATACGAATTTGTCATTGCCACTGCTGTATTTTTCACCATAACTTGGATGAATTATCATGCATAAGTATAAGAATTTTAAAATGTAATCTTAACTTTAGTGTAATGTCAAAGAACTGTGCGATTTAACTTGCTTTTTAATACATACATATTTTTTGAAGTACTGCTGTGGTGTATGGTCTGTGTAATAATAACATACATTCGAATTGCACTATAGTTAACTAGCAGAATTAGTCACGTAAAGAAAAAGCGATATATGTATATCGCCTCCAAGCGACGACAATATATTTCTCAGTCTTTGTTTCCGTCTCCTATAGGGTTTTTTGTATCTATGGTCGAGAGAGTATCGACTTTTGAATTAGGAACGTTCCTGATAGAACAGGATAACCAAAAATTGGTTTTGTTTACTTTTTTATTATAATTTCATAAACAGTTTTTTGGTTATAAACGATTAATGTTATTTTAATAATTCTAGCATACAACAAAAATCCTTTTATCTTCAATTTCGTCGTCTAAAATAAAAACGACTAGCAAATGTCTCAGGGGAAGGCCATATTCCGTCCATGTCTTTCGCGACGGACATTTGTCGGACGTGAGATTACCCATGTTTATAGTGTAGTCGCATGTCACGCGCCAAGATTCCACGCGACATTGGAACGTGATGTCGTGGCGCGGGACATATATTCGCCATCGGTTTGGTGGCACTAAAAATACGTCGCATTGACTTTGTTCTCCTTGTGAAACCTGGTAAGTTTGTTGACTGCCCTCAAGCATAGTAGAGACCCCGTGATCGAAATAAGCGGTCTTGAAGTCAATTACTGGCTGAATTAGGCATAAGCATGATAGACAAATGAGTAGGTATTATATCCTACGTATATTTTAGTTATTCTTGCCAATCGCGTTCCGTGGAATCCTGTTGCATAAATAGAAATATGAAAGCGTCTATATACTGCTATCAAATTCAATGCTCATATTATAATATTATATACATATATATTATTATATTATTATTATTTTATTGTAACAACAGGAAGTACAACAGAATTTCTTTTATCTTAAATTCAGTAGGTATTCTAAAATAGAAACGACTGGCAAATGTCTCGGGGGAAGGGTATATTCCGTCCGTGTCTGTCACGACGGACATTCGTCGGACGTGAGATTACCCATGTTTATAGTGCGGTTGCATGTCACGCACCGAGATTCCTCGCGACATTGGAACGTGATGCTGTGACGCGGGATATATATTCGTCATTGGTTTGGGGCTCTCCATTAATCACGTGATTAGCAAAGTTTTTAGACCCCCGAATGATACGTGGTATTTTACCAACCTGCCTCCTACCTAACATCAATTGTATTTGGATTTCTCGAAACATGTTTGTCTTTAAGCACTTTGTGAATTAATTTCGGAAATAAATACTCGTGATATGTTAATAAACTCCCTTTCCCCCTCGTGATATTTGCTAATTTTTTCAGACCTTCACCCCCCTTTGGGCCTCTCATGAATAATGGACAGCTTCTTTTGTGGCACCAAATATATATTTTATAAGGTTGATGAGTCTACATCTTAGTGACACTGCTTTCGAAGAAGTGAGTTCCAGGTTCAATTATCAAATCGTGAGTACCCTTTAGAGTAAATAACTTTTACATGCCTGTCTATCTTGTAATCGAACGCCAGTACTTCGCAACGTCACTAAACGAAGACACTTAATATGTATCCAGAAGACAGCAAAGATTTGTGGCTTAGCAAATAACGATATAAAGATTGTAGCCATACAATGAATCTCACGAACGTCTCAATAATTCAATATGGTGGCGACGCCCCTAACGAAATTACAATCCGCTCCGGGCATTCTGTAATTAACTGTAATAACGCGTAACGTAACGTTACATAATGAGATTCCGAACGGTAAATGAAATTTCATTGGTTATTTTTATATGCAAGTCTTACACCTACGCTTATAATGAATTTGTTAATAATCGCTGTTTATAAATGGAATGTAATAAAAAGCGTCGATAGCCTAGTGGTTAAGAATTCGGCCTCCTACTCGGGGGGTCTCGGTACGAATCCCAGGACGCGCACTTCTGACTTTTCTGAGTTATGTGCGTTTTAAGCATTTAAATGTCATTCGCTTTAACGGTGAAGGAAAACATCCTGAGGAAACCTACATGCCGGGGAGTTTGCAAAACTGAAAGGTGTGTGAAGTTTGCCAATTTGCATTTGGCCTGCTTGGTGGACTATGACCTTAACCTTCTCATTCAGAGAAGAGACCCGTGCTCAATAGAGGGCCGTAATGGGTTGAGATGATGAATGATATATGGAAGATATTTGGGAGGAACTGCTGGGGTTTTTATTGTTAAAATGTCTGTCTGTTTGTTTGTTCTCTGGGCACGCTCATTTTAAGAACACCTGATTCGATTTGAATACGTTTTTTACTTATGTATTATGATAAACATGGACTAACATTTTTGTTTCAATAAACTCAGTTAAAAAATAAACAAGCTTCATTAAAATATTTAAAAACGCAAGCTTTAATTATAGCGACCTAATACGAAGAAACATAAAATTTCATAACTGTATTGTTAACCGTTGAGGAGTTCCCTTGTCTGGAGCTAATCCTGAACAAAGTATCACGTTATACTTATTACAAAAATGCATTGTCATCGAAACTGAACCAATGTGCAAAACTTCAGCTGCGTATTGTAAGATGAAGTGAGTCTAATTAAGCTTGCAAGATTTGACCCTAACACTTAACAAAATAATAATATTAATATACTAATATACAAAAATATACAGCAAGTTAAATAAAACCTTGAAAAAACAACAACAACAAATTTTCTTTATTGAACATAATAATTTTAAAATAAATAAAATATGGATTTAATAGTACAATAGGCGGCCTTATCGCTAAAAGAGCATCTCTTCCAGGCAAACAATGGCTGGAAAATAATAAAAATAAATAATTATTAAAAGTAGAGGTAGTCAGGTAGTGTGCACACGAAACATTAGTGATTCTATGACGAATACATTACTTGTCAGCAAGCAGTGAGCCAATAAGTATAAAACGTCAAGGAAAGAGGAAGCAAAGAAAAAGAAAATAAATTAATAAAATATAGTATAGAGGAAAGGAAAGGAACAAAGACAGGAGAAAATAAACAGAGCAATTAAATAAGCTACAGTGAAAAGCTTGAAGGAATATAGATAAAGGCATAAACATATATTAATTAACAGAATGCCATCTAAAGCCTAAATCAGTAACATCTTAGAAGCGATAGAAATACGACGGAAGTTACACGTCACTAAATTAAAAGCATATTATTTTGGCAATAAAGAAACCCGTATGCTAAGTGAATTGTTAGTTCCTATGATGAAATAAATCATTTAACTTTGCCTTAACTATATCGAAACGAAACGAGGGCGATTATCCTTAATACCAAAACCCGAACTCAAAACAAGTTAAAGATAGTAGGAGTGAAACATAAAGCGAGAAAGAGATAGCAAGCCACGGCTCATTGCGGACACAAAGACATTAATCAATGACATGACTCGCTGGTTCCAAAGTTCTTCAGGACGCGTGCACTTGTTAGAAAACGTTGCTATTGGACTGGAACTGAATCTATTACAATTTAGTTTCTTTAGATGTATACGTAATTTACTGCGATTTTTGTTCAATTCCTTTTAATTTTAATTGGGTAAAATCCTACTAATATTCTAATTGCGAGAGTTTGTAAGAATTAATGGATAAATGGATCGTTCATGCAATAAATACTGAACGGATCCGAATGAAATCTGCCACAGAGGTAGATTACAGTCTGAAAAACACAATACCTTTTTATCGTCATATCACGCGGGCGAAGCTGCGGGTAGAACTCAGTTTATGTGTCCTGCGAAGCGAGGAAACTCATGAAAATATTGTCATCAGAAGTAACCCATCTTCCAACCGACCGCGCCCGTTGTTGCCTATCTTTCCGATCACTTACGATCGAAACAAACCGGGCTATGAACGCTTCAATTTACACACGAACGGCAAGAAGTGATGAAAATCGAACTATAGAGGAACGCGGGGTTTTGTACCCTTGCGCCCGGTATCCCCAATATCTAGAAACGTAGCTAGAACACATGTTCACGAATCTCCTCTCCTTTGTTCACACGGAGCTGGACAAGCGAGCTGTGAATAATACGAATTTATCGGAACTGGCATTCGATATATCTAACAAAGGTATCTTTACATACTAGCTGTGCTCTGCGGTTTCATCTGCGTTAATTTAAGGAAAGGAGTGTTAGACTAATGCTTTGAATGTTCGTCTTCCTAATAGGTTCTGAGTTCTCAGCATGCGGTGCGTACTTCTAAATTTCGAAATTATGTGTGTATTAGAAATTAATTATCACTTGGAAGGAAAACATCGTAAGGAAACCTGCACTCCTGAGAGTTTCCCATAAAGTTCTCAAAGGTGTGTGAAGACCAGTCCGTACTTGGTCAGTGTGGTGGCTGTACTATATATGTAGGTATGGTGGTACGTATGCTTGAGAAAGTTATGCATTGCAATGATGAAAAAAGATGAATGAATATCTCCTCTTCTTTATCCCCTTCAAGTCAATAAAGAATAGACTCTCTTTTTACTCAAGTTCCCATATCTGTACTAAGTTTCATGAAATGTTGACAGACAGACAGAGTTAGTTCCGCATTTATAAAATTAGTCAATTTCTTGACTTTAATTTCCCGTTATTCTTCTGTTAATTTTTTGACTTTAATTTCCCGTTATTCTTCTCTTAATTTTTTGACTTTAATTTCCCGTTATTCTTCTGTTAATTTTTTGGCTTTAATTTCCCGTTATTCTTCTGTTAATTTCTTGACTTTAATTTCTCGTTATTCTTCTGTTTATTTCTTGACTTTAATTTCTCGTTATTCTTCTGTTAATTTCTTGACTTTAATTTCTCGTTATTCTTCTGTTAATTTCTTGGCTTTCATTTCTCGTTATTCTTCTGTTAATTTCTTGACTTTCATTTCTCGTTATTCTTCTGTTAAATTCTTGTCTTTCATTTCTCGTTATTCTTCTGTTAATTTTTTGACTTTAATTTCTGGTTATTCTCCTGTTAAATTCTTCACTATAATTAAGCAATATAAACCTAAGATTATTTCAAAAGGCTTATTTAATACTTCCATATGCTCCAAATTACATTCCCAAGTCCAATTTCCATTTCAATAACATAGAATATAGGATCCTACCCAGTTTCCGCACGGCTCCAGATACCCACAATGCAAATTCGCATGAATTTCCAGCAATTTGTATGAAATTCTCAACTAATATAACTCATGCGGGTACATTATGAGACATTCCAGCTGGTGTTTTTACAATGCGGTAGCGACGTCCAAATTAAGTGTACTTGACCGTTTTTACTAGACCCCTCTTTTATATAACAATAGGTATGTTAAAGAGATCTGGATAATATTAAAATTAAATTTAACGAGCTTTCTACACAAATATTACAATTAATACAATTTCTATACTAATAATAAAACTGTAACAGGGTCAATTCTGTACATTAAATATTTTGATTCAGAGAGGCTTTGTTAACGGTATCGAGAACGATATATTTCTTTTGGATTTATTTTCTGTCTGTCTGTTCGTGTTTCAAGCAAAAACAACGAGACAGATTTAAATGAAACTTGGCATAATCGAAGTTTAAAACCCGAGAATGGTTACAGGATATGTTTTATCCCAAAAAACTGCGTTGTTCTCGTGGGATAATATGGTAAAATTTGTATGGTAACTCTGAAACCACTGGACCACTTTAGACAGAAATGTGCATGTTTGGAGCTCATATGACGAGAAGATTATTAGATAGTTTTCTTTCTATCTTCATCCAAAGGGGCAGTTTCTAGCCTGTGGATAAAATCAAAAACTACTTGACCGATTTTGAAAGTTATTTCGCTATTACGTACAATGTTGTTTTAGGAGTATCATAGGCTTAGGAATCAGGCGCGCAGTATTGAACCCTGGAGTTACAAATATCAATCCATTCAGCATACCAAACGGTAACAAATCAATAATATTAGGACTTGTGTATGAAGCGGTGTTAGACTAGTGGTAAAAATTCGGCCTTCTATTCCGGGAATCCGGATTCAAATCCTAGGGCGCGCACTTCTGAGTTTTGAGTTATGTGCGTTTTAGATATTTATATTTAAATGAATACATATCTTTGGACAACTCACATACGGCCATCTGACTCAATAGTAGGCCGTGATGGATTGATGATGAAGTTTGTGTATGAGTGTGCCTGTAGATTGTCTTACTAACTATATGAATTGAGTAACCCAAAAAAAATTCCCGATAAAATCGAAAGAATCTCAAAACCTATTTGTCAAAGCAACTATTGAAGCCAAAACCGAACCTATAGATGTCATATACACTCAAAAAAATACATTTTTATCACAGCAAGTGTAATATATTCTCGCATCATTTGCAGTTATCACTCCACATCAATATTCCCGTCATCATCATTGAATATACCCAAATAAATTTAATTAATTGCATCCATTCGAGTTCTGACGAATACAAATTTAATTTGGCAGAATAGTATCACGAAATTACATATAAATTGAATTTTATAATTTATATGGATAATTTATATGTGATATGTTAATCTGTGGGACGACTTTATTAAAAGCCATTGTGAATTTTGGTATGAAACTTATGGAAATTAACGGCAAAATCTCATTAAATCCGTAGTAATGTACAGTACAGAAATGATCCATTACGCCATGGGTCCACAACCTTTTTTTATGAGGGCCACAAACGTTATATGAATATTGGTGCGTGCCACATTTTATGACGTCTTCGAGAGGATCATGAGAAATGCCAAGTTGAGTCGTGTAAATATGGGCCGCATGGAGACCGCGGGTTTACGACCCCTGTTTCGCAGTCACATTACTCACGTACCAATGTATTTAAACATTCATCATCGTTGAACTAATCATTTTAAAAGCATATCGGGTACTCACAATTATCGTAAATTCTACCGATATTTCAACCCAGGTTCAAAGCTCATGGCCACGGAAAGACGTCGGTGGCGAGAAGTATGAAGCGAACGAAAAAATAATAGTCATTAATACTTAGTAACAAACCATCTACCACATTTACAGGATTGTTTATTCATAATAAACAAATGAATAGACAGCATCCCGGTATAATCGAATCCCGGCATAATCAAATCCCGGTCTAACCGAATCCCGGTGCAAATGGAATACAAACAATGCGTAAATAATGTGTGTTTGCATGAATTTGCAATAACAAGATGCTGAAGTAGGATTGTTTTGATAATTGACTGAATTATGAATCACTTCCTATATTCTCACAGCCCTTGTTTGATTCACTGTAGAATTTATAAGGTATATATGTATGTATATTTTGTTTATTTATAGCGAATATTACAATAAAATACATAGCGTTCATAGCCTCCACGGCTTGTTTTGTAGGCGATGGAAAATGTTAAGCAACAGCGGGCGCGGTCGGTAAGAGGATGGGTGACCGCTGGTCTATTCCTTCATAAAGTGCTAAATTAAAAAAAACTCAAATTAAAAAAAACGCTAAGCAACAGCCGGCGCGGTTGGAGGATGGGTGGGGGAGGAGGTTGCTAGTAGTAAATATACCATTAGCGCTTCCGTGCTCCGGAGGACACATAAAGCATTCGGCCTCGGTTGTCATCGTTAGATACATATCAATACGTATCAATAGTTAAGTCACGTAGGACGCCTTAGGGCGTTAGGCCATAAAAACTTCTGAAACATGGGTTATCGACTACCTCTACCAATCCGCGCGTAGGAATATCCTCTAGGCCTCCTCAGTGTGAGGAGATACCCGTGGTCAGTAATCGGTCTATAATACTTTAAAGCCAAAGCCAAGTAAAATAACCGAAAAATTAAACTAAAACACTCTTTAAAAACCCAAAAAAAAAACAATTTGATAAATTCCAGTACACAAGTAAATTTTCACCCAATTAGCACCAAAATGCGTACAACTAAGAAACAGGGTCATTCGCAAAATTCTAACAAATCACAATTTACAAATTCTACGCTTTCATTTGAGAATAATGATTATAACATAGAGAAGCCGGGTCGCAAAAATATTAACTGGGCTGACTAAATTAAGGTAGATTGCCAGGTTAAAATATGGGCACGTCAGCTTAGGGGCATAAGCGGCTTTGTTTTGTGATTTATAGGGCGTAAAGGGGTAAAAATGCCTTACGAATAGGGTGGTTTGGAACCGCGGTCTTTGGATTCAAACCTGGAACCTATTCTGCTTATTTGC
The DNA here is from genome assembly GCA_018249125.1 of Asbolis capucinus. Lineage (NCBI taxonomy): Eukaryota > Metazoa > Arthropoda > Insecta > Lepidoptera > Hesperiidae > Asbolis > Asbolis capucinus. The sequence goes on along the minus strand of DWJZ01001156.1, from coordinate 14,604 downwards.
AACTGCTTCCATTGAGTCTCAATTCTTACACGTCAGCGCTGAAACGTCAGCAGATAATTTCACCATTTGGTATTCTTCTGTTGTAGTTACGGTAATAGGTTACGAGTTCAATGGCAATTCAATATCACCTCAAAAAATGGCCAACGTGTCTAAAAAAGATTACATTTAAAAAATATAGCTTAGCTTTTCCCAATTGGATTCATCGCCCTTCCCCCCACCATGGCTCAGAAGCTAGATACGTCCATATGTACCACCAACTCTCATCTATTCTGGCATAGTACCCTTAGTGATCACTCTCAAGTATTCAGTCATGTTTGCACGAGTAAAATTCATACAAAACGTATCCAAAATGACCGTAGTCTAATCATTTGTAGTAAACCAAATACAAATATCATTTTTTTATGAAAGGTGCGTTATAAAACCGCACGAATTGTATACATACACGGGCATCCTTAAAAACACCGGTCTCCACAATTTTCGTTCACGCAAATTGTGTATTGTGTAATGAAACTCTTTTACATTTTAATCCACTGTGGACCTAGTCTTTAACATACAACATTTTAATTGTAAAGGGTGTTCATAATTTCAGTTATGTGTACAGTTAACTTTTACCCGGCTCCCAGGAATAATGCTCGCGGTGTATTCTCGATTGTGATAATTGGTATCGATATTCCTACTCGATTGAATATAAATAAGCGAGATCTTTTTTCATCTTCACATCCTACTAACATTATATATGCCAAAGTTTGTAAGGATGGATGAATGACGGACGTTTGTAACTCCTTCACGCAAAAATTACAGAAGTGAACAGGATGAAATTTGGCACAGAGATAGATCACAGTCTGAAATAATACAAAGGTTACTTTCTATTAAATTTACCATGAGGACGAAGCCGTAGGCGGAATATTCGGGATATACATATATCAAGAACTTCTGCCACTATTAACTTTAATTTGATTTATCAAATCATTTCTTTGATTTGTTAAGTCACTAACGTGTATAAACTGAAACAGCAATGAGATGCTATCTGTGGCTACGGCAAATCTCGCTACCTGAACTCAGCGTCTGCCGTTTGCCGTATTCAGAGAAATGATACCAACTTTAGTTATTAAGTACCGAAATAGGTGCTACAATAATTGTCTCCCCATATAGTATGTATGTATGAACATGCGACAGGAGTATCTATTCAAATAACTGGGACCAAGTTCGTGAATTCTGACACAAATAATATATTATGTTGGTTCGTCTGTGGATTCTCACACGGAATATGTAGTTGGACTATGTTTGCAGATTTTCACATGGAATACGTCGTTGCACTGTATTCGAAGATTCTCAGTTGCAATTTAATCTACTTGGGCTATTCTTACTTATGTTATAAGTGCGATAATAACTCTGCCTGTATGTTATAAATATACATTACATGCCTAAATGAAAGAACGCAAAACAATATTTTTCTGAATATTTGTCTGTGCGTTTGTGTGGGCTAGTATCAGCAACGATTGGTCTGATTTTCACTAAAATACTCGTATCATGGTCAGTTTGGTTTAAGATATCGTGTTTTGTTTTCATTCAAATTGGTTTACAAATAAAAAGAATACTTCAAACGAATCTACGTCCAGTGGGTATATCGAGTCAAAGCGGCAGTTACTACTAGTAATTAAAGTACATATATTTAGGAAAGACATATTGTATTGCACCTAAAACTTTTGACTTGACTTACACCTTGATTGAATCTTCGTCTTTCAGCCGAGGGCTTCAGGACCAGTACCTCGATCTTGGCTTGATGCTTTTGTGTTCTTGAAGTGGCTATTCTGATCATTTTCTCTAGCTACTCTGCTCAATTGTCGGCTATTCTTATAAATAGAATATTACAGAATGCATCACTGACCGATAGATCCCCGCCGTAGAATGGATGGATGACGAATGTCTCGTTGCCAATATGGATGACGCCTGACACGCCGTTGCATGTATGAAAGGCCGCTGATGCTCCTGGGTAGTCCTTGACGGTGCCGTGGTAGTAGCAGTGCTCGATTTCCTATAAAAGAATGATTTAATAAGTCTAATGAAATTAAATAAAAAAGAGAAAACTGGTTTAAACTAAAGGAAGTGCAAAGAGCTAGAAACGCATCCGATGAGTGAGTTCAAATCTGATGGATTTACTATAGTATTAGGCGTTTCAGGATATCTCCATTGGGATCCAAGATCAGACTAACTCAGTCATAGAAAATTTTCGTCTATTTTACAACAAAAACCAATAGAATTCAGTACCTTTTATTGTAAAAATAGAATAAAAAATTCAATAATTTCGAAAAATTGCGATCAACTAATTTTTTGGCCTTAAATAACTTGCTTTCTCAAAATACCGGTGAAACTCTAATTTCACTGGGCGATACAAGAAAATTTTATACATCTAAATATATATTTTTTCTCATTACATATAAAATCTCTAAAACCCGTTCCCCCCCCACATCGTTTCCTCATATTAGGTTATATGAGAAGAGCTTTTTCCTTTCCTTTTAAAGGACTTTGGGAGACTAATTAACATCAACTTAATTTATTCCTTTGCGAACAAAATTAAACCCTTTCCGACGTTATGAAGTGCTCTCACTGCGACTACATCATTAGATGTTAAATTATACTGGAATTCAACATATATTGTGTCTTCTATAATAAAGATTATTGATGTTTTTAACCTTTACAAATTTTCTGTATTATAGATTTCTTGCCGTATACATCAGTAAAGTATAGCCACGAAGTTTCCTCAAAGTACTTTCGTGGAAATAAGACGAAGGTTTCGAATATTCCAGTAATAGCGGCGCGGCGTCCATAAAAAATGGAAAATTCAATAATTTTATCCTCAGTGAGGGGCAATTTCGTGCTCTGTGAGTTCTTATAATTTGTCATTCACGAGTATCGCCCTTTCAGCGAAGAGACGATATGACAGTGTGGCCACTAAGTAAGGCTTGGAATAATCATGTACTATAAAAAATCTAAAAAAATATATGCGGTGAGGAAGATAAGCAATCATATAGAGTTCAAGTCTCTCCCAAGAATAATACAATCAGTGCTTATGACATAGTAATAATAGTTGGTATTAATAAAGGGTCTGTAAAGCATATGAGATACGTAGTCTTAAAAAAATTATTAAATGTTATAAATAAGAAAGATGTTTATAGAAATATAATCAATATTAAATTTAAAGCTAAATAACTGTTGGGTAATGAAGTAAACGAAATACAAGAAATAGTCGTTTGAGGCTAGATTTTTTTAAAAATATCGATCGTTAATCTCTTTATTAAACTAGAATGCATAATTAAACGTTTTTATGAATATAAGTACAGGATTCTCGGACAAATCGTAAAAACTTTGAATAAGGAGCTAAAGTTTAAAGATTTTTAGATTTATATCATTAAGTTATTAACTCAAATAATGAAATTCATTATTGAAAACTGCTACTCTCAGCTCGAAACCTATTCAAAATCGTTACAAAACTCTATAATTCGTCTCTATGAAAGGACAAGCGCATTACCGCCGACTTCTTAGCCCCTTTATAAAAGCCACGTCGCAATTACGTACGTTCTTTTTGCTCTTCGCAGCGAATGGAACGAATGAAAGACCGGACCACAGCTACTTGTAAGAAATCGAAAAGGTTTCATTCATTTGAGCGACGTAGATGGAAAGTCGATTTTACCGACTCAAGAGAAGACCGACAACTGCTTTTTACGATACACAGTCGCACGTGACAGAAATTTAAGTAATGCCGTAAAATTGCTGAGGTGTTCGAAGTAATCCAGCTTTGATGTTACAGAAAACATTCAGAAAAATAAGTGTTTTAATTTCTATGGAACGCGTAGGCTTTACGATGAAATACCTATAAAGTTAGGAAATAAAACAAGAATTCGGCAAATTTCGTCACTATCTTTGAAATTTTGTTGTAGAACATCTTATAATTTTTGGACAATAGTTCGATGTTTTGTTGTTAAGGAATTATCGTTTTTATCTGTCATATTTAAAACTATACTTTGCAAATTCGATCTGGATTTTTCTATACAAATAGTCAAATTTGTATGAAGAAAAATCCAGATTGAATTTATACCGAATTTAGTAATACAGAAGTATGTTTAGAGTCAATAAATTCCATATTTTCCTGTTAAAAAAACAACGGACAATATCCCAGTTGACTACAATATTAATAAATGATATTTTAAATATATACTACAATAAAATAAAAAAAAGTCTATATACATTCCCTTTTAGCACAGTAGTCCGTTATTGGCCACAGGAGTCTATAAAGTATAACACGACGGGGATACAGATCCCCGTAAATAGTCCCAAACCGAGTGTTTCGTGAGCTCCATAATCCGCCGTGAAGCTTGATTGCCAACAAACACTGGCTAATGAAAAACGTGAGGTCCGCAGCGCACGCGGACCGAACATTGCCGATCACCGAATTTTGGCGAATTTTGCCGATCACCGAATTTTGCCGAAGGCCGAATTTTGTCTACCGCCGAATTTTGCCGATCGCTAAATTTTGTCGATCGCTGAATTTTGGCGAATTTTGCCGATCGCCGAATTTTTCCGGTCGCCGAATTTTGCCGATCGCTGAATTTTGGCGAATTTTGCCGATTGACGATTTTGTGCTATTTGTATGTGTGAAGTTTATGATATTTGTGTGTGAAATGCATATATCTGTATGTCATAATGACAAAGGTTTAGAAAGTTTAGTATAAAAAGGAATTTGCATTTCTGTTTCAAGAGAAACGAAAGAAAATTTGTCGACTTGTAAAATTATATTGATTGATTGTATGCAAACAAGAGGTTCACGGTTCGGTTCCTAGCCCCACAGATATTGAGAGAGATTGATATGAGACAGATAAATATTTGTTCTCCGGTTATGGGTGTTGTAATTGTATTGTCCATCCCACTCTACAATACAGGAAACGGAAGAGAACAGTGTATAGGTACGTAATACCAGCAGCGTGTTTCGATTGTATTAGATCGAAAAAGTTAAGCTACAGCGGGCGCGGTCAATAGGAGGATAGGTGACCGCCAGGTGCACGAATTTAATGTACCCTATCGTATTTTGGAGTTATTAAAGCCGTTATTATGGTTAGAGAGCAATCGTTAAGCTATATCGAAGGCTTTCGGGCGACAAAAAACTTCCGTCACTTGGGTAGGCCATTAACCTAAGTAATCCGCATTGGGGCAGCGTGGCGGAGTATGCTCTAGCCCACCTCAGTGTGAGAGACCCATGCCCAGTAGTGGGTTGAAGCCAGTTACGTATATGTATTTGAGCATTTTTAACGTTTATTTTGTAGGGATACAAATACTTCACACGTGTCAAAGTGCAGTGTGCACGATCATAGGCCATCGCATTCGCTTCAGACGTAGGAGTACTTTGACCCCAGTCTGCTGCCAACCTTATAGACTTTTTTGTGTGTGGGGTAAAAGTAAAAAAAATATTTTCATGTGAGTTACTTTCAATACACTTATGAACGTAATTTTTTCGTAATCTACTACTGTTTCGGAAATAAAGAGGAGAAGAAACAGCGAAAGAAACTCCGCGGCAATTCTATGGAATACAACGCCAACACTAATAGCAAAACATTTAGAATCAAGCATGAATGAAAGCGGTTGCGGATGTCAAATATGCCCAGGCATCCTTGTCATTAATATACTCGTATGAATTTGATTTCATACTCCAAAACTTACTTAGTACGTCCCAACCCATCACGGCCCACTATTGAGCACGGATCTTTTCTCTGAATGAGAAGGTTAAACCGTTACACCACGCTGGCCAAGTGCGGATTGGCAGACTCCACACACCTTTGAGTTTTGCAAACTCGCCGGCATGCACGTTTCTTCACGATGTTTTCCTTCACCGTTATAGCGAGTGAAATTTAAATGTTTAGAACGCACATAACTCCGAATAGTCCGAAGTGTGCGCCCTGGGATTCGAACCCGGACTCCCCGAGTACGAGGCTGAATTCTTAACCATTACGCTATCACCGGTAACAAACATATATAAAATTTATTTACGCTTATAACAGTAAAATTACATTTCGCCTCTTTTTTATCACCCGTACCGCGAAGGATTGGAATAAGTTGCGTCGGTGTTACAGTGTAAATGTATTCAAGTCAAAAGTGAACAGGTTTCCACTAAGTTAATGCTTTCCCATCGAAAACTTTATGGCCACTTACCATCAGGTGGGATCGTAGTCAAGTGCTAACTTATTTAAAGCAAAAAAAAAGTACAATTCAACTTACTTCTTACTCCCTACACTTAATCACGGAACGGAAAAAAAAAGTATTTTAACCCCATTTCATGAACTACAGGCTATTTCCCTTTGAATTTCCTGCTACACGGGTTGAGGCACGTTTGGGTTGTGTGGCGAGAACTGATGAAGATGGACCTTAAGATAAGAGCTGAAGGTCGTATATTACACATGATAAGATTTGGTTTTAACCCGATAATAGTTTAGTACTGAAATCTGTCTTTGCTCGTTACTACGATGATCCAGAAGTATTGGCTCCAACCTATCATTGGCTCACTACTGAGCAAGGGTTTCTCATTCGAGGAGGCCTTAAGAATATTCCACGACACTGTTCCAATACAGATTGGTGGAAGGGTTAGTACAACCCAAATGTTGGTATTTTTAAAGCCGCTCGCAGGCCTCCGACGTAGCTTAATCGAAACAAGCCGTCGGGCCATGAATCCTTCACTATACAGCTTCCGTTTACGAGCAACCTAAGTTTCAAAACGTTTCATGCGACCCGAAAGAAAATAAATAAAAAAATATACCCTACAATCAATCTATATAAATAAATAAAATTGGAGTATCTATTTGTGATATTAAAATAACCGCTTTTTTAAAATAGATGTCTATATATGCATGGTATACATATGTATATACTAACATATTTTTTTTTACAATTTTTGTGTCTGGATGTTACGGTTTATCTCTGGAACGGATTGACCAATTTTGACGTGACTTTCACTAGCAGATAGCTGATGTAATAAGGAGTAACATAATACTTGTATTTATTTTAAGCTCATCTAATCTCAACCCATCATGGCCTACTCTTAACCACGGGTCTCTTCCCTGAATGAGAAGGTTAAGGCCATAGTCCACCACGCTGGCCATGTGTGGATTGGCAGACTCCACACACCTCTGAATGCAAACTCCCCGGCATGCAGGTTTCCTCACAATGTTTTCCTTCACCGTTATAGCGAGTGACATTAATTAATTAAGCTACTTTTATTTAATTCCACGCGGACGAAATGGCGTGCACAGCTGTCCGATATGGATTCTATACTCAATGGAACTATATAAACTTTCTACCAAATTTCTATGATAAAAATTTCACATGGAATTTGGACTGACCTATAAATAGATACACCTCTCTTAGGCCGTGGGTCCAGTCCAGTGGTTAGTTAGGCTAACTGCTACACCGAAGGTCGTGAGTTCGATTCCCACCCAGGTAAAACTATTCTGTGATGAGCAGGAATGTTTGTTCTATTTATGTGGGTGTAATATTTATATAAGTATATATTTTAAAAGTATTTATGTATGTTTATCAGTTGTCTGATCACCATAATACAAGCTAACGCATAGTTTGGGGTCAGTTGGCCGTGTGTGAGTGGTCCAAAGATATTTATTTATTTAATTGCCAGTCCGGCAGTAACACAACAGCCAGGCAGTTTAACAAATTAACTTATGATATGAAAAAACTCTCTGAAACAAGGTGTATTAGAAAATTTAAAACACAAGCTATATAATTAAATTATAGAGCCCTAATACGAATAAAAATACAAATTTTCATAGCTTTATTATTAACCGTTGAGGTGTTAAAAACACAAAATTTCATAGCTGTATTACCAATCGTAGAGGAATTCCATTGTCTGGAGCCAATTATTGCAGACCATTGCACTTATCATAAAAATGCATTGTCATCGAAACTGAAGCAGTATGCAACATTTCACCTCCGTAGTGTAAGAAGTGGGTCTAATTAATCTTGCAAGATTTAACTCGATCACTTAAACAAATATGCAAATAGATTTATATACACTGCAAGTTTTTTTAATTTTTTTTACCATAATAAGTTAGCACTTGACGACGATCCCACCTGATGGTAAGAAGTGATTAAGTCTATGATGGGAAAGCGCCCTAACTTGAGTGAAAGCCTCTCTTGGCTTGAAAATATTTACATTGTAATCAAACGAAAACACCGACGCGGGCAACTTATTCCAGTCTTTCACGGTAAATAAAATAATAAGTTAAATAAAAGCTAGTAAAAACCACAGAAATTTCCTTCCATCGAACACACTCCACGCCAAATTTTATTTAAAACTTATCCCGTACGCGTATACGCGTGCAAACCAATCACACGGAACAAAACACCCCTAACCCCGGAGGCTCGATCAACGAATTTTTCCCCGCATCGGCCATTCGCCCTTAAATTAAACAAGGTGGCAAGAAAATTCAATCCAATCTAAACTTCCTTCAATCCAATTTGAATTTCCTCACCTTACCTCCCGCGTGCCCCGCCCCCCGGGGGAGGGCGACGGCAATTTGTTTTCATCTCGCCTTCGCCGTGTTCGTCAATACAGACATGTGCGATTCAAAACTTGGCCAGCGACAACCTAAGAAGTTTTGGTATAGTCTACTAGAAGAACAAACTTACTAATTTATATATTAATACTTTAACCAAAAATTTTATACTCTTTTAAACGTAACTTATATTAATTTACTATCAGCGCATATGAATAATACACGGACGAGTACGAAATTTGGCACAGTAAAATTTAATATGGACGAGGAGTGCAAAAATCTACTATCCGTATATGTATAAAAAAAACAATGTTTGTTTGTCTGTATGTCCATTATAGATTTTGATATGGCAGTAGATGGAACACTGATGTCTGTAGCAACTTTGTTCAGAATTCTCGGGTACTGGTTTTGGTATCAAAATTATGTTGATTGGACACCTGGTTGATGAGTTGATGCGTAGTAACACATCAGTACAGTTAGTAGTAGTAGTATCAGTACAGGTACAGTTTTATATAAAATACATAAAATTACAAATTAAAAACATTACACACACTACTACGCATTTGACACACATTGACGTCTGTCATTGTCAGTATGATTAATGACAATTTATATTCAAATTGAATTACTATTGAATTTCGCATCAGGTTATTTGAATGAAATTAGCGCTTGGCTATGATCCCACCCGATAGTAAGTTGCAATACGGTTTTAATGCTGCACTCAGAGAAGTTAATGGTTACTTAAATCGCTCCTAAGTAAAGAATTTGTGTACAAAATACAGTTTTGGGTTCCAATGTTGATGCAAAATATGAAAAGTTAATAAACAAATAATTAAATAAACAACTCGGGACAACTCACACACGGACATCAGACCCCAAACTAAGCATTAGCTTGTACTATAGTGATCAGACAACTATTAAACATACATAAATATTTTTGAAAACATTTATTCCGATATTTTTATCACACACACACAAAACAAATATTCTCGCTCATCACATAAAAGTTGTGAGTGAGGACAGAACCAACGACATAGGTAGTCAGGCAGTTACGGCATAGTCCGGTAGTGGTTAATAAACTACTAGACAGATCACCTAGATGACAGAACTCACTAACTTAGTAAGAGCCTTGTCTTCAACTAATCAAATTCCAGAGTCTCTGGAGCTGAAGAAACATGCCTCCAAGTCGAGTGTCGTCAGGTGTCGCCATGTGACGTAAGAGGGCGCTGCAAGTCCACAATTAAGTGTCCTTCGAGAAGTAGCACACTCAGACTGCTCGGAAGCGTCCTGGTTTCGTTACTGAAGAACTGTTTTGTTCAACAAATACTAAACTAAACAGTACTTAGCTCCTGTTTTTGGCGCGAAAAGGACATTACATAATCATAATATAAGATATTTAACGTATTAAGAGTTTTTTGGGATTACTCTTTAAAGGAGATAAAAGAGGAATTAAAGATTGAGAGAAAATGCTGTTTTAAAGAATGATTTTATTTCGATTTACTTTTGGAATAATTTTATTTGTCTGAGAATAGTTAGTGGAAAAGGAATTGAATGTTTTTTTTTGATTACCGCGTAACAGGGAATATATATATATATAAATATATATATATAATGAATAGGGAATATATGAATATATATGTATATGTATATACATACGTCGCGTCAAGATGTCTTTCATATCAACCATGGGTACTGTAACTATTAAACTGTGTAACGCGACGAAGAACTGCGACGAGCGGACTCTGAGATGATATCCAAGAACACTCCGAATATGAAAACATCAATCAAAACCACCCGTGTGCGGCACAATTGACATCTGCTGTCAACTCTACTCTGTCAGCTGTCAGTTATACGTCCAAGCGATCTTGACGTTTACCAACGTGAAGACACGTTCCACAGATTACAGTTATCAGTACAGTCACAGATTAAACTGCATTGGCTTTGTCTATCTCAGGCATATATAAAAATGAATTGCTGTTCGTTAGTCTTGCTAAAACTCGAGAACGACTGGACCGATTTCGCTAATTCTTTAATTATTTGTGGAAGTCCAGGGAAGTTCAAATGCTGAGTAAAATATGATACAACTTTGTAAAACGTTTAGCTTTTTTATTTATCGATTTAGGGAGTACGAAGTCTGCCGGCTCAGATAGTACAGGATAAATATACCAACGAATAAAAATAAAATATAGATATATATGTACATAGATGTTCCCGTTCGATTACAATGTAAGTGACTTCAAGTCAAGAGTAAGTAGGCTTTTACTAAGTTAGTGCTTTGACCCTCGAAGACTTCATTGCCACTTACAATCAGAATGGGTACGCAAGCGAATTACTTATGGCCATATACAGGAACCCAAATTTTGTCCAATTTTTGTATTTCATCTTTCTTTAGTTAACCACAATAATCTTCGGAACTACTTGAAAGATGTGAGAAATTAATTAAATTATCAATACTACTACTAAACCTAAAATCATAAAATTAATGTTATTTTTACTTTTACGAATGATTTCTGTACCTGTTATTAGATTGCGTTGCTATTCCTGGATGAGGCGTTGGTATTACGACACCAATTTCGTAAAATGCAGGATTGGTGAGGGTTTAGTAGCGAAGTTGGAAGTTTGTATGCCGCTTGAAGTTCACCAACCTGGCTTTACAATTGCTGTCTTAATACCCGGGATGGATTTACGTGCCCTCTAGAGCACGGAAGCGCTCCTGTAATTTCTAATATAGGTCACCTATCCAACCAAACGCGCCAACTGTTGCTTAACTTTATCAATTGCCTACAATAAAGCCGCCGGGGCTTACGCTACAACCAGTTAAATATTTTAACGCCCCAAGAAGTAACTATATTTTAAATACCAACCTTGAATAGTATTTCTCATCCATCGAAATCTCAATACTACCAACATGAAAGTGACACTGACTTGGAACTAGTGACGTGCAATCTTCCTCACACTATTAAACTCGAGGCAAGTGGCAATACCCGCACACCATATTTCAAGTATATCACAGAGTCGAGTTTCATTTTTATTCTTAATATGCTTAAAACTCGCTTTTAGGTTCATATTTCGACATTTCATTATGATTCGCTGGTGAAATCAATATTTTTTTTTAATTTTTTTTATTTATTTATTTACAATATAAAGCTATAAAACATTACAGAGGAATTCATAAGTATGTATCAGTTGTCTGATCGGTATAGAACAAAATGCTTAATTTGGATTCAGATGACCGTGTGTGACTTGTCCTGATATTATTATTTATTCTTTGACCCAAAAATCTTTTTTTCAACTTTCACCGCAACGAGTAACACAGATTTCTGAACTCTGATTACCTACATATATTTGACTTACATACAAAAAAACGTAACGAAACACGATAGTTCGTTACTCCTTCACGCAAAAAGTACTACACGAATCTGATTGAAATTTGTCACAGAGACAGATTAAAGTTTGGAATAACCCATAGGTTACTTCTTAAAAACGTAACTAACACGTGGGCGAAGCGGCAGGCGGAACTATGTAGTTACACATACTATTTAATTTCAATATAATATTATTGCCAAGTCAACACGACCTTGAAAATTGTTTAATCCAAAACAGCAATCTACGTCAGAAATATTCTAGCGGAAATATTTGTGGTCTCATCAAATCTCCTAGCGGAAATATTTGTGATCCCATCAAATCTCCCTCATGGGGATCGGGATTAAAATATCTCTCCGCAAAATAAATCCCGCGAAAGTTTTATTGACAACCAGGTTTATTGTCGTCAGCTGAATTTAATTCTGTACCGATTGCTACTAAATATGGGTCCTGAGGAGGCCCAGAGAATGCAGAACTTTACTGCACTGGTGGAGGAATCGGTCAAGCGAAGTGTCAGTTTTAATGCAGCCCGAAGGCAACGTGGCTTGACGATTGTAATCGTTAGATATCATATCGTTATCTAACCATAACAATCGGGATCGACGGCTCTGCGTAGACTGGAAGTGCTTATGAAAATTTGCCACTAGCGGTCACCCATCCTGCTACAAACCACGCCCTCGGTTGCTCGAAATTTGAAACAGGCCACCGGGCTATGAACGCTGCTTTTTCATACACATATATAAATGAATAATTATTTGTGAGTATGTCCTTTATACACTCTGAAACTTTGTTCAATATTCTCTGACAGAGGTTTTGGTATCAAAATTATATCGATCTGACACTTAGTTGATGATTTGACGCGTAACAACGCGCGCCGGGTACAGCTAGTTTAAATATAATTTCATATATACATATAAATGTTTGTTTGTTTGTCCTTTATAAACTCTGAAATGGTAGGAGATGGAGCAATGACGTGTTTTGTTTTGTTCAAAATTCTCTGGGAGAGGTTTTGGCATCCAAATTATATCAATTGGACACATTTGATGGGACACGGTTGATGAGTTGACGCTTAACAACGCGCGTCGGGTACAGCTAGCATAAAAATAACCTAAAAATATCTATATTCTCACCTGTGACAAGGTGACAAATCAACTAGCTACAGAGCTAAAAAGAGATTTTATTGAATACTAAAATTAGTTTTCCAAACATCAAAAACCAATTTCAGGTATACCTTCTACTTTATTCGGTATTCACCACAGCATTTTATTTTCTTTAGGCCATTTTCAATGGACGAATGAACCTGAAAGCGATTGGCCAATAGAAACCGTCCTTTAAAAGCATATGATTCAATTTCCGGGAAAGAAACAGAATAGTTCGCTTTCAGATTGGCGAATAAATAAAGCTAAATAATCTTCAACTCCATCATCATCATTGCAACGTTTTTAACAAGCTTTTATTTAATTTGCAGTGTATATTTGGTGACAGGTAATATTGAGGTCAAGAGACCACCTGGACGCAGTTCGTTAAGATGATCGGATCAGGTATCAGGTGGCGACAAGCGGTGGAAAATCTTCGCGTCGGAATTATCATCTTCAGCTATGAGGCAAGATTGAACAGAGAGAGAGAGAGAGAGTATGTTTGTATATTTCTATATCTGTTTGTTAGGTGCCAAATGTTGCAAGCTTAATTCCTACTTCCTCCTACAATACGAATTGCTTAAAATTTTCATTTTTATAATGTTGTAAGCTTGTGTTTTTAAATATTTTTAACAAACCTTGTTTCTTCTGGCCTACAGTAAGTTACATAGGCTAAGTAATATTGTAATGTTCTAGTAAAGCCGATGACTTGAAGACAGGAATTGTCTTCTGAGACTTTATTCAATGCCGCGGGATTAGTTATGGATTTTAATTCGGTTAAAACATATTTAGTAACCGCGACGATATTAGTCTAAAAACATAGATACATTTATTTTCTTAATAAAACATATATATATGTATTAATATTTACAAAAAGCCTAATCAAGAATTGATTAAATATAAAATTCATTTAACAAATTTTGTTTCTAGTCCTAAACATATTTTCAAAATTAAACAGTTAATAAAAGCCTAATCCGTTTGCAAACTTTCTTCATTTATTTTAAATTCGTGGAATGAGGCAATACCTTTCAAACAGATATTTTGTTTCATAACAAAGTACTTGTTCTATAGACAAATAAATTAGAAGCGAAACATTATACTGCGAACGGGTACTCACGATTTGTTTATTATTATTAGTATTTCGACCCAGTTACATTGGTCATGGTCGCGGCAAGACTCTTCTATAATAACGTTTTGTGTCACTTGGGCATTTAGTCAAAGACGTTTTAATTGAGATTTGGGAAATTTTAACTTTAAAGTTCGTCGGATTAAGACTAGGCGGTGGTAAGAACGATTTTATTGTTTTTCGATAATTCTCGGAAAACGAGATCTGTCTCATCCACCGTTAGAAACGTTGACGAGCGATTAGCTAGCATTTCTTTTCGTTTATTATAGTTAATGCTTGACTACAGTCCCACCTGATGGTAAATGGTACTGTAGTCTTACATGGTAAAGCGCATTAAATTAGGCCCACAAGCCGGTTGGTCTAGTGGTTAGTGAACCTGACTACTACACCGAAGGTCGTGGGTTCGAATCCCACCCAGGTCAAACTT
>DWJZ01001155.1:0-25081 GCA_018249125.1 Asbolis capucinus | reverse complement strand
TGTCAAGTTTCACCTAAATCTGTCTAGTGGTTTTTGCATGAAGCTCGAAGAGGCAGACAGACAAATAGACAATAAATCGGAAAAAAATTTTTGGTGTCTGTATCGATAACAAAACCTCGCTGTTAAACTTTACAAAAAATATTCAATGTTCAGAATTGACCCCGTTATAGTTTTATTACTAGATATATGTAAATAGCGACAATACATATTGATCCGAGCATCCAATTTAAACGAACTGAACGAATGGTAGAAAAATTGTACACCCTAGTTTTCCATGTACCACGGACTGCACGGACAACTCAAACATAATTAACACCGACAATCCGAGAATAAACATTTATCTGACGCATAAATATCTGCTCTGACTGGAAATTGAAAAGAACGTCTCACTTTGCAGGCAGGCACTAATACTACAGGGCTGTATAAATCTTCGAAAGTAAAGCTTAATAAATCATAAAAATACGTTTTTTCAAACAGAGAACTCCACAAAGCTGTTTCAAGTGGCATTTATCTGCAAGAATCAAGCGCGCTTTTTAATTATAACCAACTTGTTTCCGCCCCGCTTTAGTTACGTTAATAATAATTGCCTATGTATTATTCCAGGCTATAATCTATCTATGTGTCAAATTCCATCCAGATCCGTTAAGTATTTTTTGCGTGAAGGAGTAGCAAATATTCCTTAAATTTTTAACGACTTTGTTTTTAATTTTTTTTATCATGAATTAGCGCTTGACTTCGGTCCCACCTGATGGTAACTGGCGATGAAGTGATGGTAAAACGCCATAAATTATTAGAGGCCTATTCACTCTTGACTTGAAGACATTTACGTTGGAATCGTACGGAAACACTTTTACAGGAGGAAAAAAATCGTTTGCAGTTTTCGTTTTTAATACCAATAAAACGGCTTTTTGAGGTTTTCAAATATTATCTATTAATTAACAATTAATTATCTACTAATTAACAATTAATTATCTATTAATTAACAATTAATTATCTATTCATTAACAATTAATTATCTATTAATTAACAATTAATTTTCTATTAATTAACAATTAATTATCTATTAATTAACGATTAATTATCTATTAATTAACAATTTATAAATAACATAATTACTGAAAAGGCATCCTTTTTAGAAGCTTTTATTTAATATCCAGTGTACTCGCTTGTTTGTATTTTAGTATGTACATATATTGTATATTTGTTTGTTACGCCAAATCTCGTAAGCTTAATTAGACCCACTTCCTCTTACACTACGGAGCTGGAATTTTGCATATTGCTTCAGTTCCGATGACAATGCATTTTTATGAAAAGCATGACTTGATACTACGTTCAGGATTGGCTCCAGACAGGGGAACTCCTCAACGATTAACAATACAGTTATGAAATTTTGCGTATTTCTTTTTATTGGGGGTATATAATTAAAGCTTGTGTTTTTAAATATTTTAATAGAACTTGTTTATAATACGATCTCTTCTTGTAGGTATATGTTACTAATATTATATATGCGACAGTTTGTGAAGATGGATGAACGTTTGTGACCTACACTTTCAGACAAAAACTACTGAACGGATCTGAGTGAAAGATGTGTATCTTTCTAGATTCAGCTAGTTTATAGACCGGAATAACATATTGGCTACTTTTTGTCAACACATTGCACAGGTAAAGCCGCTGGCGGAAACTAGTTTAAATATAGGGAGTTCTCGAAAACTAGAATATGTCATCAGTGTCAGTATCAATCTCAGTGATAAAAAAATACGAATGGGATGTTGGTAATTACGAAGTTTTATTTTCGTGGAAATGCATGGCAAACCTTCAAAAGGTACCCGGTGCCGTGGGAGCCAACACAGGGTTATGTGGTATTTTTACCGCACTAAAACCCCCCCGGTGGCGTTACTCAGCACTACCTTGAGGACTCCGGGTTTTCCAATGGAACGCTACCGGAATCCTCCTAGCGCGATGTTCAATGCTGGGCCCTTCCCGAGAGGGATGGTCATGTATCTAACCATTTTTTTTTAAAGAGCACATACTGGTGGTGTAATTTATTCTTGAAAAGACGCTAGATGGCGTTGTTACTATATAACACACCGAATAAGTATATACGCCTGATAAAGCGGTGAAGCAAATTGCTATTAGCAATTGCTTCATTTATGGTTTTTGCTGTCTCCTAACCACAAAGTTAGTTCAAAACAAACAATTATTTGTGAAGAAAGTAACAATTACATGCACATTTTGCACATAGCCTTACCCATGCCATACTATATGAGCATTTTATTTAAATTTAGACTTCTTACTTATAATATTCAGGGAAAATTGATATAGCTAGGTACCATTGAACTTCAAGAGTCTTGTTTCACTTTATATACGAAAACCAAATAATTCAGAAGAGATATTTTCCCTGAGTACTAAAGTACTTGTCTGTTCATAACTATTTGGATTTATATTTGGATGTACATAGATATCGTATAGGTAGCGAGTCTGCAACCGTGGGCCCGCGGGCCGCATGCTGTTGCGGTGCGGACCACACAGACCTGATTTGTCTTTGTATTTATCAAGGTTTGATTGGAATAGGTTAATTATTATAATAATTGTTAATTTTTGGAATGAAAATTTGTATGGAAGTAGGTAGGGCATCATCAAATGGATAGAAAAGCCTAAAATTTTGTGATTTTTCATGTAATAAATAAGTTTTTTCTAACGTTTTTGAAATTTTGATTGTGGAAAATATGAAAAGATTTACCAAACTGACGTAGTCGCGGGAAAAAACTACAAGATTATAACTACTCTCAACACTCGGTTTACATACTCAATATAAAAACAGGTTAAATTTACCTACGGAGTTTGTTTGCTGGGAATTTTTGCAAAGTGCAATAACAGTAACAAGCGGGAATTTCCGACAGTGCTTTTAATCTCGAGTCTGTACCGCCGAGTGGGCGTTTTCAAGTGCCCAAGAGTATAATTGGTGAAACTTCACCGGGACTATTTTTCACGTTATTTTCTTTGTATAGTTTTGTATGGAAGTAGTACACTAACAGACGATAATTGATGATGTGTGAATTATATTACGTAATTAGGTACGTGCACAGCAACCAAAGGGTAGTTCGTAGTGTCCTTATGAAGCGAAATAGCTCTAAATAAACGAATGTTTTGTAAGGATGGATGAATGTTCGTTATTATTGTGTTATGTACGGGCTTAGAAGAGCACGTGACTGCACAGGAGGCCTGGCCTTACGCAGCTGTGAGTCGTTATACTTTGTTAGTCTTATCGGAGGCCCTGGATTAAAAGCTCCCGACACTTGTGTTAGTCATTAAACTCCACTGCCGTTAAACTCTATCTAACATGGTGCAACATAGTGTTATATGCTCTAGGCCTCCTCAGGGATAAGGAGAATCCCTTGCTAACCATTAAAGGGTTAAAGAATTGAAAGTTATAAATACAATAGACATAACAATAGGAGCAAACATCAAACACTTATAATTTGTTATTTACTTCTACAATAATAAAGTACACTATAAAGACATCCGGCTATATTTCAGACGTCTGCATCATTGACATTGACGAATATTGATTGGACAGAGCAGCTATAACAGAGGCTGCCAGCATCCTCGACACGAATGCTCTGAATGTCAACAGTTAGTTTATTGGAAGACGTGACAAGAAATTGCCTCTTCACAGCATATAGTTAGAAGGTCTAACTTAGCTAGAAGCGGAGTTTTACAGCACTTTGAAGTTGAGATCAGAAGTTCAGTTCAACCGTGTGATTTAATACGCTAGTTCTGAGGATGATTTTCATGTAATTTCATAGAAGTTTACCACTACCAGGTTTATTTGACCTGGTAGCGGAATGTCATCTGTACGATATAGACACCTTTCTATGAAAAAATTGCATGGTTCTTGAATTAAAATGTTTATACTCCTTCAGAATCTGTTAGGGATAAGTGTTCTTCATTGCCACCCAATTGGTCCACTACTGGGCGCGAGTGTCCTCTAACAAAATGGCCAGGCCTTAGTCCATCACGTTGGCCAAGTGCGGATTGGTTGACTTCACCTTTGATAACTATATGGAGAATTCACCACTTCAGGACAGGTGACAGAAATATATATTTCTTTGTTTTTATGTTAGGAAACACATTCAGGCAGTATCTCAATATAAGGTTAATTGGTTTAATGTGTTACCAGAAACACCAGCGAAGTATATTAGGCCGTCATCGTCAACACATGGTTCTCAAATTACTTAATCGCGTTATTTTATCTAAAGTTATTTTTGTAGCTGAGCGGAAAATAGATCAAGAAGAGCGCAGTCTCTCGACAAAGGAAGCGTGTGACAAAGAAACTCTAGAATACAAAGTACCCAGTTAAACCACTTGACTTGTGCTCCACTGGATGAGTTAACTGTATCATTTATATTGAAAGCACAAGGTGAAGTTAAATGTAGGCTTTTGATAACGTTGAAGGTAATTTAAACGAAATATTTGACTGTTGTTTTTGCCTCGTGCCCTGCGGTCTATACCCCTAAAATTGGGAGTGGAGTCCCGAACCCAGTAGTGGGACAGTTATGGTAGTTATAGTTGCAATGACCCATCCTTAAGCGATATGTGGTCAATGTTCCTGGAGACGAGGGTCTGAAAGCCTTCAGTTAGTCCACGATAGGTCTTGTGGGGGATAATTCAAGCTCTTACTTCGAGGTTACGAGCCAGGCATAATCAAATAAGTCCAATAGGTATAATAAACTAAACTATCCCATGCAGAATCGATCACAGACGATAGATAGTAGGTACTGTTGTCATCATTGGAATATTTCTAAAAAGGACATCACCGCATTATATCCAAAATGAGACCTTTCCGTGATTTCCTGCCTTAAAAAAACCCTGACTCCCAATTTTCATTGTAATTGATGAGGTCGAATATTACATACGATTTTGTAACAAGATTCTAGAAAACTGAAACCCTATTCTATCTATACAAGAATTGCTTATATTATAGTTTGTGATAATCAGGAAGAATTCACATAGCTTACATTTCAAAGCCTGGAATCTGTTATAAGTAGATGCATAATTGCTTTAGCAACGGCACCGAGCTGCCGTGTCAATTCTTTATACCGACATCATTACTGATTCGACGTTGAATGAGGAGCTGAGGTTTGACGGTATTTTTAATAACTATATTCATTATGCTAAAAATAATATACCTAGTTTCACTATGAATATTTTTAGCTAGCTTTTTTATATTTTTTTAGTTTTCGGATAAGTGGGAGGGTGAAAGGGCCTCGGTTGACTTGCTCCGCAAACAAGAAAAGGCACTTTTTTACATGATTACTTAATGCTTGACTACAATCCCACCTGATGGAAGTGGCGATGTAGTCCTAGATGGTAAAGCTCAATAAATGGTAAGTCTTTTGTACGAAATATGTTATTTTTATGTCAGTATAAGGAACACACACAGGCGTTTCTCAACCAATTCGCAATGAGACAGCGTGGTGAAGTATACCTTAGGCTTCCACCCTTGCTCATTAGTGGGCCCTTAATGGGTCGAACTCAAACTTCTTTTTCGTAGTCGAAGAACTCCAACCAATACATCACTTTCCGAACTCAAAGTGCGGATAAACAATTAAAATAAACCGCCAAAGTGTCCCCTATTTATGAATCATCCAGGCCTCAGATCGCGACAACATTAAGGCCCCAATCGGCAAGCCCTCGAGCCATCTCGCGATGAAAAGGAGCTGACTTCACAGGCACGGAGACGTCGAGAGTCTTGGCCTACATTTTACGAGGCCCTCAAGAAATCAATTTTCTGTATCGTCCCACAAACTCCCACCCCAGATCGAGTGGTCTGGATGTTTCGATGAAGTGCTATTGTTGGAGGGTAATTTCAGGGTCCGCGTCGCCAAATGGCAACGTTTTATAATGGTAGCTTTTGAATATTGCGACAAAATATTGAAACTTCGCGAGTTTACTAAAAATATAATCGGGATTGTATTTCTCGTGGGAAGTAACTCAATGCAACCCATATTTTTTCTAATACTTGGGCTTGGGTTATGACAATGAGAAACGTATGGACAATAATCCATCTCACCACGTGCAGATTGATATTTTCGTGATAATTTTACAAACGATAGACAGCGATAGACAGACATGCGGCGTTTGTATGTCGTTTCCATTATTTTTTACCATTAAATTGTATGAAACAGATTCTTTAATCTGTCGGTGTCTGTCGCTGTTTGATATTGGTTGAGTAAAGCCTTTTCGCTTAATCCTATTGAAAAGGATTAAAAAGAGAAGAAGACGAAGTCATGATTAATAATTAGACACGGGTGCCCGGCGGGCGGGGCCCGATGTAGCACGACTCAAGGACCCTTCGCCGGTCCCGAATGAGTAACGAGTGGTGCTTCGAGACGTCTTATCGTTCGTGTTCGCGCGTGGCCGCCTTCTCTAGAGGATGAAGGTCGGTTTCTGAAGGACAGATCCGGAAAGGTCATCTTTATTTACCGCTACTTACGAGGTATTTCTGGAGATTCTGAATAATTTTAGGCTTGTTGGTATTCTGTTATGGCGTAGGGTGGAATAATATAGACGTGGGAGGAAGGCATCAGTAGGAATCTTTTTTTCTTTCCCGGGATCTACGCCATCTATTTTACAATTGGACAAACATACTATTCTACTACTAGTCTGGCCGCGGCTTCGCCTGCATAGTAGGCTTCGGCTATGTGACTATAATCTATCTCTGTGCCAAATTCCATCCTGATCGGTTCAGTAGCTTTTTCGTGAAGGAGTAACAAACACCCATCCAAACATCCATCCATTCATCCATTCTCATAAAGATTCGCATTTGTAATATAGAGTTTAATTGCCTGGAGGGAGCCTATTGAAAAGCACATAGTTTTGAAAAAAGTTTATATTTGCGAAACCCGATAATGTATAAGGCCGTGGGCGTGGGCCTACTTCGCCCACGACTAGGTCTAATGTTACGGAACCCTTACACTCGTATTCTGTCTATATTAAATATTAATTTGGTACAACTTCTGCCCGGTCGGGAATCAAACCCGATCTGCGGTAACTTTGTGTATTAGTTTTCCAAAAATGTCAGAAATAAATTTTGTTTACTGATTAATTTATATATTTTCAGTTGACATATCTAAGTAAACCTTCGATTTATACACAATATAGATTTGTTAAAATAAATGTTGTCGATAACCTAAGCAAAGCCTATTCAATATGGCGATCGTAGTCAGAAAATAGGTCACATACATATTCATATTTAGGAAACGCTACATAATTGCCTAATCTGTCTCTTGGGAGGCGAGTGGAAAAACCTGCGATATTTGAATAAGTAATATTTAAAATTGAAAATATGGGCATATGTCAATGCTTATAGAAATTGCAAGCATGGATAAACTCAAAAACTAGACTGATATAAAAATTCTTGTATTTACAATGAAAAGTTCAAGAGTGACATAGGAATTGTCCCGTATAAATACGTTTTTCTGATAAGTGAGGTAAAAGAAGTTTCCTAGTAACTTAATACTAGTAAACTTACTTTACTTACTTACTAGTAATTTCTAGGAATTAACAGTCTAAGGCTATTAGTAATTGGTGTGTGAATATGTATTAAAGCAAACAAAAAATAATAATACAAAAAATAAAATATTTTCATTGTAACCTATATGTAAGTTGAGAAAGTAATTTGAATTTCCTGTATTCTCTTTGAAATTTCATTTGTGCATATTTATCACTTTTTCAAAATTCATAATGACAACTTTAAACCTTAGAAGCTATCGAATTTAAGTAGTTCTGTAACAATTTCACTTTGGTGCACACGAAATCTCATAAACTTAAGGTGTCCATTACTGAAAGACCGTTGTATTGTTAGAATTCGAAAAGGCGAATCAGCCAAGTTTCGTTGTACAACTGTAGACAATGATCTCAGATGTCTACCACAAATTGCTCCTATTTTTAGCCAAGATCAGACTATTGAAATTCAACCAGCCTTCAAGCTACTTCGAGTGACTGAACACTGCTTCGAGGAATTCAAGTCTTATATCTGTAACTTAAGTGATAGAACAGCCTAGTGGTTTGACCGTTGGCGTCCAGCATACGGTTATATGTGTTCCAATCTTGCACAAACACGCACATCTAATGTGCAGTGTGTTAGAAATTAAAATAATAACAAATACTTAGTTGGTTATATTATAATGATGCAAACATGCACAAAAGACACTACGCCCATATACATCAGCAACATGAGGCTGGAGTATCACTGACACGTCAACCAGAAAGCATCAAATATGATAATACTGACGCCACTATAGACATACCGCCACTATAGACAAATATGATAATACCACAAAGACCGCCACTATAGACATACCGCTCCCGGTCAGCTCAAAGGTGTCAGAAGAAAGATAGAAAGGAGAATGATTAAAGGATGATGAGAAAGAAGATCTTTGTATAGGCATAAACTAATTGGCATTTTTTTAAAAGAGCTCCAAGTCACAGCTCAAATTTTCTCCCATTTTCTAAGTTCATATTCCTAAAATCGGAATTCGTAACCTTTAAACACCTTTTTTATCGATGTAAACTTACCAATCATTTTCAAAAATGGAACACAACAGGTAAAAACTTTTACTACATGCAAGCTTTTCCTAAAAAAG
Organism: Asbolis capucinus; assembly: GCA_018249125.1. NCBI lineage: Eukaryota > Metazoa > Arthropoda > Insecta > Lepidoptera > Hesperiidae > Asbolis > Asbolis capucinus. Next base: position 16,433 of record DWJZ01001155.1, on the reverse strand, counting down.
TCACATCGTAAAGTTGAGCAATTACACATGGTGAACAAAGTAGCTCATGCTGTGAGCGGACACAAAGCGGCTGTGCACTCCGCGAGCGAACTTCCCTACACTGTCAGCTTTTGTTGCATAACTTCTGACTGAGTAAGAGGTGAATAAGCCTTATTTTAACGTCCTCTTATATTCTTAACGACCTGCGGTTTAGATACGACATACGACGATATAGTCTACTAGACTTGCAGCAGTTGCGACCTGTTTCAGGTGAAAAAATTAATCGACCTTAAATGTATGAGATACTGCGCATCGAACAATAGTTGGAATTTAAGATATTGCATCTACCAATTACAGTACATTATTTTGACACTCCCCTGTTTCCCTTATCTCATCGCTCTGATTTATTTTTGGTACTAAAATATATTACATTAGGCCTTTTAGAGGTTTTGTCACAATTACTAGTGGCTACGTCAGCTCGAATCGAATTACAATTTTTTTATTAAAAGAACCCGTAGCAAGATCTTCCAGAACCAGAATTTGCAACGCTGTAGAAAGAACAGAAATACTAAAGCTACTTACAGCTCTCCATCTGCAGCTTGCACTCCTGGGTGTCGTGAGGGTAGATGATGAAGTTCATGGCACAGGACAGCTTCAGAGTCAGCTTCACCATGTACAGAATAGTCTTGTCCTTGTACAGCCAGACGTAGTGATTGGGGATCGTCATGGTCTGGAAGGTCACTGACTTGGCGTTCTTGAAGAAGGAGTCTGGACGCCACATGTGTTTCAACCAATCCACTTCTAGTAATCTGTAGGAAACAGATGGAGTTTTAGTGAAAAACAATATTCAAAAATATTTTTTTCGTCTATGTTGAGTTTGGTGCTAGATTCGAAAATAGGCTAGATTCGAAGTGTAAGAAGATAAAGAATAATAATTAAATTAAGGGAACAATATTGAATTTTCTGTACCTATATTCTGAAGTCATGTTTTCTGGCAGTCTCAGTCGGAAGTCTTTCCAAGTTTGCGCAAAAAATATATCGGCAGCATACGTCTGGGAAAAAAGGATAGAAGGTTCAGTACAATGTGTCAAACCTTTGAGTAAATTGGCTATAGATAGTCAAAATAATTAAAACTCAAAGGGTTTTTTAACAGAAATCTATATCTATACTAATAATAAAACTGTAACAGGGTCAAATCTGTACATTAAGTATTTTTTTAATAATTTTAATGCAGGGAGGCTTTGTTATCGATATAGAAACCAAACAATTTTTTTTTGGATTTATTGTTTGTCTATCTGTCTGTTCGAGCTTCATGCAAAATCCACTAAACAGATTTAGATGAAACTTGACATACATAGTTAAAAAAACCCGAGAATGGTTAAAGGGTAGGTTTTATTCTAGGAAATGACTAGTTTCCCGCAGTATACTAGGTTAAACTTAGTATGGGCACTCCGAAACCACTGGAACAATTTAAATGGAATTTGCCATCTTTATAGCTTATATAAGGAAAATGGTTATTGAATATGTTTTATTTCAGAAATCGGATTTGTTCCCGCGGGATAACAGGTCAAAATTAGTATGTCAACTCAGGAACAACTAGACCACTTGAGTTCTACTCAATAAGAAAACTTAATTCATGTAAGGAAAGCTGCGGGTGAAGCTAGTCCTTAATAAATTTCATGCAATTACGATACGCCTAATTAAAATTATAGAGCAAAGTTCACCACAAATGATATTGCACCGTATAACTAGTCAGTAACAGTGAACTACTGAAGAAACGCAATTAATTTAAAACTTTACCATATTATTTAATCCGTACTTTGTTCTCAGTTATAAATAGAAAAGCCGAAGCATTTTCCGCAGAGCTGCTATAAACAGAACCGCGGTTGTTTGCACTCGGTCTGAAAGCGACCATCGAGTCGGATCGCGCTCGACGGACCAAACCATTTTATTACAACGAGATCTCCTGATTATATAGAATAATCTTCTCATAAATAACTAAAGGACGACGTGTTTGGATATTTTTCATGAACTTAAAGAGCCGATAAACGAGGCCTGAGCCATTATAAGGTTACTTAAAAAAGATTAGTAGGTAACATGATGGTAAGTGGTCGTCAATATGTTTTTATGTGACTAACAAGCAGTGGCAGCCAGCAAGGTTTGAACGTTAGTCTCTCAAGCGGGAAGTCGTGTGTTCAAATCCTGCGGCGCACACCTCCGATTTCCAAAGTTATGTGTGTATTTGTCAGGCTAGATTTCCAGAAAGAATGTACTGGCTTTGTAGTACTGATGAAAGATCAGTTAAGCCACCCGATGGCAACCTGTTACAAAGATGTCCGGATGTGGTTTAAAGGCAGAATGAAACTCACCATAGAATTCTCATCAATAGAATCCAGCCCCATGACAGTGACGTGGAAGTTGACGATGGTGGGCTGGTCGTTCTTCTTCGGCGGCCGCATCTTGTCGTACAGCCGTGGGTCATCTGGCAGTAGGTCTTGGAAGGTCAGGAGCGTAGACCTGATGTAGTAGAAAATATTATTCATTTGTTGTAATTGAAGCCGTTTTTAATAGTCATACCAATCTTGTGGTTGCCAGTTTATTGTAAAAGACTATACAACCAAACACCTTACTTCTGTCACCTGTTACGCTCCGATCTACCAGCTTGGATGTGACTGTATTTTGAGGGCTTTTTATGGCCTTATTGCAATATATTTTTATCTAACGGTTCATAGCTCGTAAAGTGCCGATCGTAATTGGATGGCAAGAATAAGCATCAGCAAATGCGGTTGTAAATGAAAAGTGGATGGGTCGATCACAAAATGAAAAAAATTATAGACGATGTACGGAGGGCACGTAAAACCATAATTACTGGTTGTTACTATCAGAATGCAGTTATTAGGCCTTGTAGGAAGACTTCGATTCACAAATAATTTTAACACTTAGGTCCGATATTAAAGCTGATGGAGGCACTAATCCGCTTTGGAGCAAAGTAATGAAGCTACTTTGCGCCTACAGAGCAACAAAGATATCAGTTCTCAGTCGTGGGCCTATGGGCTATAGCAAGAAGCCAGGTCTTCGATCGTCTGTCTTATACTGTCCTCAATCTTATCAGATATATCATCATAGCAACCCACAAGTGTCCCAGTGAGTTGTCTAGGCAATAATTCACAAAGCTGGCCAAGTTCACATTGATAGACTTCACACTATGGGGACTTCAATTACTTTATGAGGACCTTTCAGGTGTGCAGACTACTATGTTTATGACCACGATGTTTTTTTTCACCGAATAAGTGTAAATTCATTTATAACACGCATTTATTTTTTACAATTAGTGATGCACTCTGGATCAGAAACCCAGGAGCTAACCATTCGAGCGACTTACATGAAAAGGTTTTATAAATACCTATGTTGTTATTTTTATTTTCATAACATGTTTTTAATTTATCGTCGAAATAAATGTTTCTTTCTTTTCTTTCTATTAAGCTACCACTGCTGTGATGTCTAGGTACTATATGATATTGAAATGCGAAAGTTTGTGAGGACCTATGGTTGCTCTTTCACGCAAAAACTACTGAACGGATCTTAATTAGATTTGGTACAAGGATAGACGATGGTCTGGAATGAAATTTAAACTACTTTATACCAACATACCACACAGGCAGAGCTTGAGCTGATCCTAGTTCTCCATAAATATTATTTTAGGTGAATTTTACCATCGGTGACTTCATCGCAACTTACGAGTACCTTCAGGTGGGATCGTACTCAAGGGCTAATTTATTTAAGGTAAAAAAACCGGTTCTTCAACATTACTTCCCTCGATAAAGATTACTTTTTATAGAGTTGAGTGTAGCGAGCCATCTAATATTCCTTCAGAGTCATGCGATGGAAGCTCATGGTTTCGTAAGTCCATTGTCGATTCTCCTCGACTCGCAATGACTCTTGAACAATGGCGCGGGTGCTGTCTCAACTTGGAATTCATAATAACTTTATTTGCCACATCACAAAGTTCCTTGAGATAATTTAATACTCGTACCTCGATACTATAGTCGTGTAATTCTTATAAAATAACTTTTTGTTGATCACGTCTGCGTTGAATAGTTCGCCTCTCATTTCTTCTATCACAGGTTGAAATTTGAAAAGGATTAGATGGAATATTTTTAATTTTTTTTAGGTGCATAAAACTGTATGGTTTTATGTCCGATGTCGACGAACATCCATGCAAACTTTCAAACCATATATTTCTTCCTTCAAGCCATTTCGTGATTAGACTAGACTACGTTTAACAAATTTTCACCAAAATCGGTTAAGATATGAAAGCATTCTAGACAGACAGAGTTACTTGAATAATATTAGTACCTAAGTTAACCACCACTTAGTTTAAAATGGATACGTATTTTAAAACTAGGAACACGCTACATCAGATGAACAAAACCTAATAAGACGAGTCTAGTGAGACTAGCCAAATTCCAGTCCTCCGTCCGTGTAATAAAAAAGCATTACATATATTGTCATGTAATCCACAGTACCACAACCGAGTAGAAGGGAGAAACGTCTAAATTCTTAGATGCAGTTCCAGCTGCAGTACCAGAATATACGGGCCGATTGCTCTAGTGGTTAGTCAGCCTGACTGCTACGCCGATCGTCTTAGGTTCGATTCCCACCCAGGTCAAACATTTCTGTGATGAGCAGGAATGTTTGTTTTCTGTGTCTCTATAAGTACGTATTTAAAATATATATATGTATGTTTGTCAGTTATCCGAGTTCCATAGTGCACGCTAATGCTTTGTTTGGGATCAGATTGCCGTGTGTCAGTTGTCCTGAGATATTTATTGTTATCATTATATAACTAAGTATCGTGATTAGCCAATAGGTACTCATCGAGACATGTTTGTGTTAATAATTTTGCTGATCAATCTGTGGACTAAAGTACTAAGTTAATATCGTTACGAACCCCAATTGTGTTGTGAAAGTTAAAATATCGTTTTAACTAATTGGCTCTTCAGTTGGGAAATTGGGAACAACCTCTGATTGAATAAAAATGTTGTAGAAAGTTTAGTTTGAGCGTTCTAAACCTACGTTAGTACCAATTAACACTCGTTTTCGGAGAAAAACAAGGTTTATTAAAAATATTTAAAAACACAAGCTTTAATTATAGATTAATCATACAAGGAAACGCACATTTCACAACTGTATTGCGTAGTAATAGAAAGATTCTGAAGACGCTCAAGTTTGTTTAGCTGCTCCTCAGTAATGAAAAGATAGCAAACATCAGCATAGTTAAGGATTGGTAAGAGCAAGGAATGTACAAGCGCAATTTTAGTCGGAATTAGCAGAAAGTATTGCAACCTACGTAAAGAGCCTACAGCAGCAAATACTTGTCGACTAACTTTATTTAGTTGAGGCGTCCAAGTAAAACTTCTGTCCATGATTAGACCAAGGTTACGTACTTTATCACTGTAAGCAATTTGGATTCTCTTATAAATTATAGGTGGAGTTTGCCATTCTATTCTAGATACCAATTTCGAGGAGACAAATATGTTTGCTTGTGTTTTCAAAGGATAAAGGAGTAGACCATATGGTCGACACCAATTCAAGATACAGGCCAGATCATTGTGAACCGTGTTAATAGCAGATGAAAGGACATCAAAATAGACCTGTGAATAAATTTGTAGGTCATCAGCGTACAAGTGATAGAAAGATGCAATTTGAGAGCTGATGTTATTGATGAAGATAGCGAAGAGGAGGGGAGACAACACGCCACCCTGCGGAACACCAGCTGATGTCGTGATCCAAGATGAATACCTATCCTGGACACGAATATGCTGCCGGCGCCCCTGCAGGTTATCTACGAAACCAGTCAAATAGAGTTAGAGATATATTACGTGAAATTAAAATCCCCAGTAAGATTTCGGCAGCAATCAGAGTCAGTACAGTTAAGCGACGATTGTCCATTGCAAATCGGATGTCATCGGTTATCTTGAGTAATGACGTAGTTGTATTGTGAGCTAGGCGGAAACCAGACTGAAGGGGATTGAGGAGATTATGTTGAGATAAAAATAAATTTGCAGAGTCTGGACTATTTTCTCAAGCACTTCTGAAAGGAAGGGAAGATTCGATATGCATAGGACGGTAATCTGAGAAAGATAAGGGATTGGATTTTTTGGGTATAGAAATAATAATTGATTCTTTCCAAATGGAGTGGTAATCATGGAAAGATTTTTCAGTGTAACTAATTTTGTATTGCTATCGGGCATCTATGCTGGCAGACGGGTACGAGAAATTTTGATTTAGAAGATTAAGGTCAAGATCTGTAGGGAGCGAATTTGTTTGACAATACCCAACTCCTAAAGTTCTGAGAAATTTCCAGATTCTGGCGAGGTCTTCATTTTCGAGTAACTTATGGATATGGCATAGTTGTGAGTTCCGAATCATCTTGTTGCAGTAATTCTTTATAACTGCATTTCTCACCATTACTGTTACTGGCGTCTGACTTGTATCTTGTCTTAGCACGATTTTTCTTGGCAATTAAAGATTTTAGATCATCGGTGAGCCAAGGAGCCGGTAAGTGCCGCATGCGATCTGGGTGGAGAGGAGCATGTATATAGTATAACTGGGTTACGAGTGAGTTGAAAAGAGTAACTTTCTCGTCCCTAGTTCGGGCTTCCAAGACTACCTCCCAGTTTAACTTGTCGGCATCTTCTAAAAGTTTCTTCTAGTCAATACCACTAAAACTGTGCTGAAGAGTTATCCTTGACTTTGCTTTAGGAGGCCTAACTATGTAGGAATGAAAAATAACATGGTGATAGAAAATGCATCTGCAGCACACTGACCATGTTTGCCAACACGGTCAAGTGAAGGCACAAATATTAAATCGAAGAGTGATGGAAGGCAGTTTGGGAAAAAGTGAGTTGCAGAGATAGGGAGAATTTTAATGTCAACTGCTTCCACTATAGATTGCAGATCTGATGTCATTTTTCAGAAGACATGTATTGAAATCTCCCATAATGACTGTATGCGCATATGGTAAGCTCCTCGAGTAGACTCTCGAGCGCAGAGAAGGAACAATGAGAGAAGGACTATAGAATACGCCGAAGAGTAATTTATAATGGCCAAGGAGGACTTCAATTAATAAATATTCTTCGTTTCCAGATTGAATTTGAAATGACTTTTTTAGATTAGCGAACGAAGATAGATCGTAACACCACATCGTTACGCATTAAATGGGAACCCGGTATGGCATACGAAGAAGAAGGAAGGCATGGTTTGTTTAAATAAAAGCTTGTAAAACATATTAGTATTATAGTATATAGTAAAATAAATAAATATCTCGGGACAACTCACACACGGCCATCTGACCCAATCTAAGCATTAGCTTGTCCTATGGTGATCAGACAACTGATAAATAGGTAGCGGGACGTTTTATACACTGCTAGGTTAGCGCTTTAAGACGGCGGCGTCAAGTGGAACTAATTGTGTACCACTTGGTGTTTGACAAACATTTCCGTATTCAGCCAGTAGATGTGGTGGAACGTCATTAGCTTCGCTATGCTCATGCCTTATGATGTTACGGGTATAACAAGGTGGGTTTCTGTGTAATCGTTGGATGAAGTTTTTTACGATGCCACAGGATCTTTTATTTCGAAATATTTACCAAAAAATATCCATTATAGTATTAATGTACTCGTATGTAAATATACATATTAAATAAGCGTTTTTGATGACCTGGCCATTTTGATTTCGAAAAGTGAGGATTACGTATTTTATTTAACGAAAATCTGCATTGGAGCAGCGTGGGGGAGTATGCTCTAAGTATAGAGTATCCTCAGTATGAAGAGAGACCCGTGCTTGTTAGTGAGCTATTAATGTGTTGAAGGATTGAAGCCAATTAAAGAAAATGAACGGAAATTCCAAATGTATTGCTGTTTATATGCTTTTTAATTTAGAAGCTGGCAAGTGACCAGAAGGGTCATCTGATGATTGGTGAAGGGTAATAGCAGAACTAGGTTAGGGTGCTACCAACCAGGACGGAAACATCACCGAAGCTCCGTCAATAATGATACTAACAAGCAGGCATGCCAACAACATACTGCTTTAGGATGGCTCACAGAAGAACAATGGGGGCGGATGACTTAATGATGGCGAGAAAGAAGAGGAGTTAAATAAGGAGGTAGTACACATGTTATTAATATTTTATTATTTAGCGAATGTTATTAATATTTCAACAATATTTGACTTTGACTATAATGTAATGCGTAGTTTGTTATAATTGTGTAATTCATGTAATCTATTAATTTAAGTTTTTAGTGAAGGATATACTTTTGGATACGTGGGATTATTGGGTGAGTGAAGTTACATAAATTACGAATACTAATTATGTCTATTTGTAGTAATATTTTTACTTCGCAATTCTTTGCTTATTTTACTTTCCAACTTGAGTTTCGGTTTCAATTGAACTGAACTAACTATTTAACGAGGATAGAAATGAAATATACTTACTGAGCATAACATAGGTCGCTGGAACTGAACCAGAGATGTCCAAGAATTATCGTCAGCCACAGGAGCTTCCCTGGTGTCATCGCCGTCATCTTGGATTCACTTTATTTTTATTAGCTAATAAAATATTAATTACGCTAACATTTTAAATTTCTTTTTAGTAATTTCAAATTTCGCCTATGGCCCTAGTAAGCTCTTTCCAACTGGTAATCATTGTTTAAGTACTTTTACAAGTATTCTTTTATTACTTATTAATTTAATCTTATTAATTTACTCATTATTAATCGTTACATTCGCCGTTTGAGTCAAATTTAAAAGTTGCCCGAACGTTTCCCAATTAATAAAAAAAAAAGTTTAATCCAATTGCAAAAAGCGCGGGGATTTTGACATCAGCCGTCGAAAGCGCGGGAAACAATGATGAAATGGGGGCGGTAAAAATTGCACTTTATAAATCTGTGGCGCATGCGTGTTCCGACCAATTACTTTCGCTGACCGAATTGTGGAAATGTAAAAAAGAATCATAGGTTGCAAAGTGTGACCTATTTGTGACGCAGCTATCTAATCCACTTGAGAGTCAAGGTCATCTATTTTAGAGCTCAGGCTGCGGTAAGTACCCTTCAGCCTCTTTGATACCAACTATTGGCAACTGTGGTATAAGTTATAACTTATCTATCATGCTGCAGACTTATGTTAATTTTGTAAAATTACGGAGTTTATTTCAGAGGAAGCCAAAAGTGTTGACTTTTGCAATTTTTTCCCAAGAAAAATAATTATAAATATTTATAATCATTGTTTTAATGACTACAAAGGACAAGATTAGATATTATTCATAAAATTCTACGTCCAACGGTTTGTACTTATTAATCTCTATCCTTTTAAGTACTTACATAATAAAGAACAACTCCATTGTATTGTATTCTGCTAAGGTAACTTCAATTTCACTTTATGCATTATCCGAAAAACTCAAACCGAAAATAAACAAAAATAAGGTAAATTAAAATTTTTGTTATTTAGGTATTTTGTTGAATCTTTGCTGATAGAAGAAATTGCGCAGAGAAAACCCGTGAAAACTTCATGGAAGTCGAAAAATCAGCACTCGAATAGGTGAACATAATAATATTTTTTAAGACGTACACGATGAGCAAGTTTCATGGCCCTGCGGCTTTTTTTTCGATTGTAAGCGAATGAAAAACTCAAACAACAGCGGGCGGAGTTCGGTTGGAGGATGGGTGACCGCTTGTGGCAAAAAAATTCATGAACGCTTCCGTGCTGCGGAGGGCACGTAAGCCCGTCCCGGTTGTTGTCTTTAGATAGCAACCCTTAAGCCATGTCAGAGACCTTAAAAACTTCCGACACTTGGGTTGGCCACTAACCCCTCCACCACTCCGCATTGGAGCAGCGGGGTGGAGTATTCTCTGGGTCTCCTCAGTATCTGGAGAGAACCGTACTCGGTAGTGTGGCATCGATGGATTGAAGCCAACACGATGGATCAAAATAGAGCTATTTAACATAGACTTCAATGTCTGTTTGTGTGCGTGTCAGTTTTTGCGCCGTCACAGGATTCTTACTTAAATCGTAATAGACTCGATATTTCACCGAATAATGTATTCAACTCTTGCTATTATAAAAATCAATTATTCTTTCATTTGATTAACACAATTAATTGCTCCGATAGTGGCAAAAGCAATGAAATTCATTGAATCAGCTTTAGAAATATTCCTTGTATTGCGCCAGAAACTGTCAACATTTCAGAGAGCTTATAAAAATAACACGCTTCAAAGGACTACTTTGTAATTGCATGCTTAAACTAGGTGCGTTATTCACGGGTAAAAACTCGCGCAATTACGGCATTTAATCCAATTAAAATCTGTAAAATAGGTTGTATTAACATTCCTGTATATGGGTTAAGAGATGAAAGTATTTAACACATTCATATAAAATATGTTTATTTATCACCTTTAAGGTGTTTGTACTTATTATAGCTTATAAACTACTACAAGAATATTAGAAGACTAGGAAGGATTGAAAAACGAAAGAATCATGGCGAATTAAAAGTCCAATTTTTTTTGAATTCCTTATTGTTTCTAAGAACCAATAATATAGTAGTGTTTAAACTTTTTTATTGTAATTTTTGCTGTACAAATTCTGCTAGGATTCTTTATTACTCTGGAAGTAACAACTACTTTGTAGTCAACCATGTATCATAACCGTCACAGAACATACTTGACAATGACCAATTTGCTAAGGAAAGAGTTCCGAAGAAGATGTTTCTAAAGGCTTAGTTATCTTAACTAATAAATCCTTATAATTATATTTAGGTAACTTTAACTTTGTATTTTACATAATCACTTATTTATATCTAAATCACATTCACTGTTTAACATTATTTGCACTTTCAATTAAACTTAATTGCACCCCGGTTTCTGTATCATTACCCTTAAAGCTATTTTCGATATCAATAAGTGTTCTATCTTTAGTTTCTGGTAACATAACATACATTATTGCTAGGCAAACTGTTAACATAGCTGAGTAGACGAGGAATGCACCTTGCACTCCGATTGAAGAGTACATGTGAGGCGCTGTCTTCATCGATATCACAAATGATGGCGTCAAAAATGATGTCGACAAAGTAGAACCCAAACTTCGGTAGGCTAAAGGAAATACTTCGCCACATATTACCCAATTCAATGGAGCTACTCCCAAATAAAACGATAGCGAATACATTATCATTAAGAACATTGGTAAGACATCTGGCAACCAGCCTTCTGTGAAAATGCCTTCATTTCTCATATATACAAAAACTGATATGGCGGTTAAAGACGCTACCGTTGTTGCTCCACCGGTAAATAAAATGGTTCTACGCTTAAAGTACTTTAATAAAAATATAGCTAATAATGCACAAATGGTTCTTAATAAATCTATCACTGTGAACTGCCAAGCTACTTCCTCTGGAGTCTTCTTGTTCAACACTTCCTGAAGAATACGGATTCCGTAGGCCGGTACCATATGCGCTCCTCCAAATTCAAATACTATCAGCATACATATAGCTATAATAGATGGCTTATAGAATTCTTTTTTCTTGAATATTTTCAATACGTGTTTCAACGGGTCCATTACTATTTTTGTAACGCCCTTACGTCTTTTTGTAGCATCCCTATTCATTCTCTTTTCTCTTATTTGTATTTCTCGTTCCTGTGATTTGATCATGGCATCTAACTCTTCGCTTTGTTCAGGTCCTTCTCCTCTTACCCACCTGAATGCTTTTCTTGCCTCATCATATCTTCCCTTCGAGACTAACCAGCTGGGTGATTCAGGTGATAATGTAATGATAGCCATCGATATGACGGGGAACATCGCACATACCAATGCTGTGTTTTGCCATGTTAAATGAGCCCCCCATACATGTGAGAGTAAGATGCCCAATCCTAACGTTATTGCAAACGTGCCCAGGAAAACTCCTCTGTATTTTGGTTCAGTGTATTCGGCGACCAATATAGCTGCTAATGGCGTGCGAAGACCGAGAGCTAGACCATGGAGTAATCTGGCGAAAATGAACCAAGTCACTGAGGTACCGTTGACGAAGATTATCCATCCTAATAAAGCTGGTACGGTAGTGAAGAGATGAGCTTTCTGTCGGCCGTACCGCGTCATCAGTATAGGCGATATGAAGTTACCGACGATTCCCATTACTCCAACCACTGACGCTGTGAATGAAGTAAATTATTTTAACATTATATTTTATTGTAATTGTAAACGTCATTATATGATATTTTCGTTACTTAGACAATAATTGTTCTCAATATATTATACACATAAGGAAAAATGGATATTACGATTGACTTTAATATTCTAGATCACACTGTTCTTGTATATAATTACGTTCTCCTCTGTCTAATCGAATCTTGCATTGTTAGTAACAAAGAAAATACGGATAGTACAGTTCAGTATAATTAGTAGTTACTAGATTAATTCGCCAAGAATTTGCATCAGTGATCTAATCTTTAACTACTATGAAAATAAGGCTGAGGGCAACACGAAACATTTAGTCATGAATGTGATAATACAAATTAATTAACTAGTAGTTAATACGATTATTTATGTAACAGCTTTAAACAATAGCAGTAATTATAATAATAAAGCAACAATCATTTGTATTGAACGAGGTTACATTGTTATATCTCTCACCAGAAATTTAAATAAATGCTTAATAGTGTTTTGTAACCAATTTAGATGAACTCATTGATGCCGAACTTGTTTTTATGAAATGATTCATAGATCTCAAGAAACTTATTTTTAAAATTACAGCAAAGTTGGATTTTTGTGTTAAATTTGTATAAAATATATCCAATCAAGTCTCGGTGTGGTTGACAACTACAATAGTTAGTTCTTTGATTATTAGAGGCAAATCAATAAAAAAATATATTAAATACAACAACAACGGTAGTTATTTGGGTTAAAATATTTACTTTAAAGGTCCTTGTCCTTGTACTAGAGACTAATTGATACATTATGCTAGTGTTTACCCACAAACCTGACAAGTCTTTTTGATGACTTGACCTACTCCACCATGTTGCAGGATCTTAGTCTCTTCGCAGACTCAAAGAAAATAGCGAATATTTTAGCACGAAAATTGTAATTTTCAAAGGTGAATTATATCTAACTACAGTGCTAATAACTGACATTAGATTCCAGTATTATGCCGCAAGTCAAAATTATGCTGAAGTAAATAATGAATACAAAAAATCTGTACGAGATAGCTCTGTTCTTTTCGGGGTTATTAGAATACTAAAAAGTAGTAATTGTGACATGTGAGATTGTGTCAATACACTCTTATTAGACGTGTGGTCTCGCGGAGTTATTTGTAGATATTGATGTCCTCTATAAAATTGTAGTACTTCACTTTGTTCTATTGTCTATAATTTCCGCTGCGTACGCGTTATAAGAATTTGTTTTTTTCACGTTCAGTTATATCATCGAAGATTTTATAGGGACACCTTAAGTTTTTGAAAATATTATAAAGCCTATGTTCATCAGGGATAATTTGAGATTCTAATATTAAAAAAAAATTCAAATCGGCCCAGTAGTGTCGGATGCTATTGGATTGAAATAAACAAACGATCAAATAAAGATTTGATATTCCTCTTTATAATATTAGTATTTATCACTGTCACTTGTTTCTTGGGTAACTAGGCCTTGGTGATACACCTGCCTGTTGTCATGGACGGTTGGTGATTTCCGGTCCTGATGTAGAAGCGCCTATGGTTGTCACTGCAACTTACCATCAGGAGCTGAGTAGACATTTTGCCCACTTATAGGATATAATTCTCATGTAATTTTTATTTTAATTAATGTAATCAGCTTACCGATCCAAGAAGTGTCATGTTCGGTGAGTGTGATCTCTGCGGTTTTATTCAATTGCGAGAAGAGGACCGCTGGGAAGCCGTGGGCGCAACCATGGCCCATGATGTTCAATGCTGCCCCGGATACAACGAACGCCTGGAACAGCATATTTTGATTTAGATTGGATCTGCTTTATACAACAAACGCCTGGAACAGCATATTTTTATTTAGATTGGATCTGCTTGGTTGTAGAGCTTCATATTGGTCTAATGATTTGAACGTTGGTCTTTCGAATTAAAGTCTGGGTTAAAATTTGCACGTATCTTTAATTTTCAAAGTTAAGTGCGTATTAGAAGTTAAATATGTATGTATGTAATTTGCTTCGGTGGGGTGAAATTCTCGAAGGTGTGTGGAATCGAAGCACTTGGCCGGCGCGGTGGACTATGACCTTGAGCCATATTAAAAGGAGAAGGAGGCCCAGCAGAAGAACAGTTATGGGTTGCAATGGCGATCTTATACACCAGGTCTGTCTTCTTACAATTCATCGTGTTCACATATATTTGACTTTCTGAATACATCCTAGTCTGCATGTACCTTAAAAGTATCTTTATAAATAATAAGAAATCAGTAAACAAGGATACAATGTATAGTTTAAATTTATGATGAAAAAATACAAAAGATCAGGAAATAAAGTAAAAATAACTAAAATAAAACTTGTTGTAGTCCAAAATAAATGTGTAACTAGTCTGTATATTTTGTATAGGGTTGCCAATTTTTTTTAATAGTATTTCTTTAACAAGGGCTATAAAATATCGTATTTTATTAGAAGACTAAAGTTTATAGAAACGTCAGATGTTCAAACATTGCGGATTTCTTTTATTAATTTTAGTGTTGCTAAATCGAATATTCATTTATTGTACTGAAATATATTTTCACGTACTATACATTTTATTGACAGTATAGTACGTGTTCACAAAATACAGTACAATCCTATATAATATAGTACGGTTGGCAACCCTAATTTCGTATGACATTTAAAACTTAGTCTATTAATAATTTGGTTCGCAAATAAATAAAATAAGCATTGTATTGAACGTACCTGGTTTAAGAATGGATACATGATGAATTATTATTTCGACATGCGTGTAGGGCAGGAACCTGGAAGAGTAAATATTTTTGATATCATTAATTTGCTAGCGACTTTATTTTATAGCAAAAATAAGTTAATGTTTGACAAAAAATCCTGCCTGATGGTACATGACCATGTTTAAGATATTGGGCGCATTGACTTAAGTGCCTTTTCCATATTCTCTAGAAGACTTTCACATTATACATGTATATAGGCGGGGATAATATCTAATCACCATTTAACCGTCGTTTCCATATTATCTACTAAAGATAAAGAGTTAAATTATTAAGCATGTGATTATAACAATTGCTAGGTACTGGTACCTCCATATTTCTAAAAATCCACACAAGAACAGCGTGGTGAAGTGCGGTAAAAACTTACAAGGAGAAACCTGTGCTCGCTACAAAGCTACAAAAAGATTCGAGTTAGGTTACAGTTTCATTATGGGGTTCCCTGTATATACTAGTGTGGCGACATTGCACAACACGTCACTTGATGACCTTACGACAAAAACCTGAATCACGCTATCGGAGTTTTCTGAATCGTTAGCATATATCCGAACATATAGCAAGTTCCGACTAACAACTGTCAGAGCTCAGCCGCTCCCCAGGCATATCACCTCGTTTGGCGGGAGATCTCCCCTTTTGCAAACGCGTAGAAAAGGAAATATTTATTTTACCGTGTTATAATACCAATATACAAAACTACAGTATGACAGACCTCGCCGCGTTCCCAGCTTGTACAGGTAAGAGGTGTAGGTATCTGATAACGCTTACCGGATTCGAGCCGGGAACGTAACCCGACGCCCCAACTTTATTGAATTTTGAATCACTCCGGACCTTACATTGGCCGGTTTCGCCCTAATGTTAAGTTAGGTTTAATAATTATGTATTTATAATAATATTAATAATAAATCTTTATTTAAATAGCTCATCATTAATTTTATATTGTAGCCCTGACCCCTAAACTAGGTAAGTTCGTATCCTCGGGGCCAGTGTCTTCCCTTGTCACTACTCCAGCCTTTGTGGTAGGTAATAAGGTAAGTAAAGATTTTTGTTTTATAAAGTATGTATGTTATTATTATTGTGTTATGTTTATAATAATTTATTTAGGGATACGCGTGCGCGTGGTCGTTGGAGAAATTAACAATTTGATGTTTTCTTATTTCGCATTGCGTGTGCTATGTTCCTAGCTGTGAGGTCGAGGCACTTGTGAATGTGGAGTAAGGTAAGTTTATACCTGAAATTACTAATTTACTTTACTATACGTGAATTGGTAGACACACGTCTATACTAAACCACCGCGCGTAGAGACATGTATTTAGACATTAAAAGTATATATATATATATATATATATATATATATATATATATAGACACACACAAACATGTCAAAATTGACAGGCCAGTTGGTCCAGTGGTTAGTGAACCTGACTACTAAACCGGTGGTCGTGGGTTTGAATCCCACCCAGGTCAAACTTTTCTGTGATGAG
>DWJZ01001154.1:0-25083 GCA_018249125.1 Asbolis capucinus | reverse complement strand
ATACAGTTATGAAATATTATTTGTTTCTTCGTATTACGGTCCCATAATTAAAGCTTTTGTTTTTAATAAATCTTGTTAGTTATTAATTTTAAAGTATTTTGTAGGTAGATAGAAAAATACCTATTTTTAACTTTGAGAAGTATTACTTCGAGCTCAATCCACACATATTTATAAAATCTAATCATGATACAAAGAAAAATTTGTGAATATTTATTTTTTTATTTTATTAGGTACATAACACCGGTTGACTAATATAAGGGCTAATCTGCACTAGAGAAGCGTGGTGGAGTATGCTCTAGGTCTTCCAAATGGAGAGGCCCATGCTCAAAAATGGGTTATGTTAGCTCTGTCCATCACGAAGTACTGAATCATAAGCTGTATACATTTCTTTTTAATGTACAGTATAACAAAAAAAATAAAAAAAAAGATTAAATAAAAACTATAAGAGGTCCCAGTCTAAATCATAGACTACAATTATTAAAATAATTATTTTTATGTAAACTGGCAATTTTTTTTTTTAAGTGTAATGCAGTCCAAATGCTTCTGCGTCTTTGTCTAATAAAAGTGATCAAGGTCAAAAGAAATCGTGGTGAGATTTATGATAAACAGATCCTATAGAACAAATATTTTATCCAGCATAAATAAGACCCTGTGATACAGTACGCCATCTATCGCGTCCGTTTATAAACATCTGCGGCTTAGTTACAAATATGTTCCCTGCCTGCAAGTGGCGCTTTGTGGTATGACGCACAGAACACTTTATACTTTCTTATTTCATTAAATTTTATTTATAGTCTTCTAGTTTGCGGCATTTAAATGGTTATCAAGACTATTTCTAAGTGGCCTGCCTGTGAGCGGTCCCGGTTCGATTACCAGCGGGTGTTTATATTTCTTTTTAGTATACACACGTGTTGTTTGTATTGTGTATTCTTTGTTTGAACGATGCCATCTGTGATTTAGGGACCCTAGTATGATAAATAAGACTATTTTTTAACTTTTGACTTTCTATAAGTGAGCTGTTGGTTGTTAGATAGATAAATAGTTTTTTTATTTCATTTTCAAGAATTTAAGTTTCATATTAGTTTATTGGATATTTATTTATTGATAATTATGTTGATTTAATTAACCTTATCATGATCATTTCGTATATGGCAGCATTTTAGTTCATGTTGCACAATGAAATATAACATAAAAATTTGTATAGGTCTTTATTATCAGAAGATATGTGGCGACATTGTATAACACCCCACATAATGACGTCACGACTAAACCTGAATCACGCTATTGGAGTTTTCTGAATCGTTGCCATATATATGTACAAGTTCAGACTAACAAGTGTCGGAGCTCGGCCGCTCCCCAGGCATGACAGCTCGCCTGGCGGAAGATCTCCCCTCTGCCAAACATTTTAGAATAAAATTTGTAATCGCACACTTGATAAAAAATGTATAAATATTAGTTTTAGCGTTTTTGAAATTTTGACCTGTGGTGTCATTAAGCAGGGAATGTAAACTGCCACGTGGACATAGTCGCGGAAAAAGCTAGTTATACATAATTGTCTCAGTATCGTATTTTTGAGGCGAACGATTTTTTTTTCAATCAATAAGTTTGACCGTAACAGTAACATGTACTCTTGAATGGAAAACATTGCTTATTCGCTTCAGTTAACCTATTAATTGGCAGTCTGCATTCGTGATCGGTATTTAATTAATGATTTAGTTCAGTCAGCATATTACAATAAAAGAAGATTAAACTAATCGTAGAAAAATATTATGTTTGCACTGCGTGGACTTTGTACATAATTCTTACAAACAAATATATCTGTGTATCGACCACGGAATATGTTAAGGGCGTAATTCTGATGTCATTACACCAGAATTGCGCCCTCATTGCTTTACAACGTCGATGTATATTTTGTTGACGTTGTATAGTTTTGACGACTAAAAACAATAAGGGCGTAACTCGGATGAATACCACTAAAGTTATGCCCATATTGTTTCCCAGCGTCAATGTATACTGGGATACTTTTGAACAATTTTAGCCTTATCATACGGGTAGTTTGTATATATTGTAGTATATTGAATACAATACAGTACTTTTTATTGCACAACATAAGAATGATTATTGATCATAATGTATATTTGTGATAATAATTGAAGGCGCTAAAAACGATCTCATCCAGACGAGCACTATGAAAGACAATAATGATATTATGAAACACGTATTAATTACGTAGACTCATAGGCCTGAACCCATTGATCCCCACCACTGAACACAGGTCTCCCTGTTACTGAGGGAACCTGATGCATATTTCATTTGATCTTTCATGGCAACTGTGATGTGTAGAAATGTTTGTTCTGTGTGTGTTTAAAAATATGTATTATTAAGTCTTTCAGTTGACTGGATACCGTAGTACAAGCTAATGCTTATATGGTCAGATGGCCATGTGTGAGTTGTCCCGATTTTTTTATTTTTTTATTATTTAATTATATTCCGGTTAACGCCTATCGGAGTCCAACGGCTCTTAGTAAGATATGCTAGTATTAGGAATTCTATGTGACGCGAGTGGCACGGAAAACACAAATAACACACGTTCATCTAAATAACCATGACCCGAGAACAAATATGTAACTGTTACATTCACATCTGCTACCGGGAATCGAACCCAGAAACCGACTAGGTCGTCCACAACTTCAACAATGGCATACAAAGAAGAGGAAACCGCTCCTCAATAGTTGTAAGAAGAGCGCATCGTAAGAAGGCGCCATTGACGTCACAGGAACACATTTTTTACCCTCACACTTTTGCTCTTCTACACAATGTCATGGTAAAAAACGAAACCGAATTGCACGTAAGTAACTCTATTAAAAATGGCCTTTGACTAGCATTCATAATGACCCCTGTCTAGTTTTATATTCTTTTGTGTGCGACAGTCGTTGCATGGATGCATGAATAAATTGTTTTTCAACGTGATTTTTAAGAGTTGTGCATTCTGAAATAACTGGTAGGTCAAGATCCCTTTCTCATAGAAAACGGCTTTGTACGATAGTAAAAGGCGTCCACTATTAAAGGGCGCGGATCGGGTCGGTTCAGAGCTTATAGCGAACGATATTGTCTAAGGCAGAGATTCTCAAACTTTCGTTCTACTTTATACGTATAGATTTGTTAACAAATCTATACATTTAAGAATTATTGATCATTTCTGTTTAAACTACCGTATTATTATAATGTTGTACTATAAAAACTTCCGACACTTTGTTGGCCACTAACCCGCATCAGTCCGCATTGGAGCAGCGTGGTGGAGTATGCTCTAGGCTTCCTCAGTGTGACGAGATCAGTAGTAGGCCATGGATGGGTTGAAGCCGATGGGTGCCGTACGTTTAAGTAAAAATAAATGAATGAATTAATTTTTTTTTTCATTACTTTGCCAGTATCATTATATGTATATTGATTGATTTAACTGATTGATTGAAATATTGAACGACAAAGAATAACCTTAGATAACTTTAAAAACAATAACATAATTGAATCAAATTCAGATTTGAAATTTGTTTACTAATTCATATATATTTACGAGTATGTTCTGCGTATCGTACATTACGCCCATGTCTACGTGAGTGTGAAGTGAGATTGTGTGTAAGTAAATAAATAAACGATTGCATACTTGACCCACGCACTAAGTATCCCTGTTTCGAATGCTGTGGCGCAGCTAGGTAACGAATGGTGGAAAAAAATAAACCCAGGAGCCCAACTAACAGCGTCATTGTCACTGATGAGACGGTATCTTTTACTTCAATGATTATCGGATCTTAGCAGGCTTTTCAGTCCTAAGTACTAACTATAGTGATAGTTTTTATAAATTATGATTCAAGGTGGTTTATCTATATTCTGGAAGTTGGAGAATTATTCACTAGTTCAATTTATAGTTTGCTGGTCAGGTTGCGAGGGTCCCCTGACCTTGGAGACATCTGTGCGTCTAGCCCTCTGCGTCTAGCTCTCTGATAGCTGATGACACCTATCTACTCGCATAATCTTAGAATGTTAATCTGACATAAATACCGACCCCCACTGAAATTGAACTCGGGACCCCTTGTTTCGCAGACGGGGCTACCCACTTTTAGCAGTTGGTAGTCTATATAACGCTATGATCGTTACAAAAATATTTATTGCCGAGTTTAAGAACCACTTGCAGCATTAACAATCAGTGCTACTGGCAATTTCTCGGCGTCTCTAGCCCGTGAGCTAGAGAATATCGAGCGCGGGAATCAATCGCCGACATTCGCCGACGTCTGCCGACGTTCACCGACGTCACAGACGACAATCGGCCTCGCCTGCGTGTGCGCGTGAGTGATCCCGATTGTAATGCGTGGCTGTCATTGCCCTACTGCCGTCAGCGCCCCTCGCATCTTAAACAATGGACGGAACCTGGCCAACGCTTGGCCTGTTTACTTATCTTAACGATTTGTTGAACTACTAGAGCAGTCAAGCGTGAGTTTTATTAGATATATCGTTGGCTCTAGATCCCCTCAGCATGAGGAGAGACTCCTGCTCAGTAGTGGGCCCTGTGGGCGGTCGATGGGTTGAAACCATAGTAGTCTTGATTATAAGAATTTTTGACGTACAAACTTGGCAAGTTTGTATGAACGACCGACCGTTTTATTTCCGAATCGTGTCCGGTCTAGTTAAATGAACTAAATAACAAACAATCAAATCTTTCGTCTTAATTACATTAGTATAGACGATAGTTTGTTCTCGGGAGTAATAATAGTCGGTGAGATTATTATCAGTAATTCTGTCATGAACTTAGTGGTATGTATGCAAGCCGCCATCGCGCCAGGGCGCTACGATAGATGTTAAATGATCCATGAAATATTTGTCTGCATTGCACAATGATGCGTCATTACTACTTATCACTATCTAATATTTACGTTAGTTTTATACTCCTGAAATTACGTCAATAAAATAAGCAATAACACTAATATAAGCCTAATGACAGACGTAATGTAATACAATTTTATAGCGACTTTCAGGATAATTTTGAACCTTATCTCAATAGCTATTAGGGCTATGTTTCTGGTCTGTTGAGGGTGAAATAGCGTGCGATAGAAGTTGGGCGTTCATTGCAGCGAAATTCGACGATGTGAGGATGTCTATCAAAGAAAATTTAAGTGGTCAAGTCAATCAAGTTGTCTGTACAAGAGGCTGTCTGTGTCGAAAGTTGCCTTAATGTTTTTATTGTGCTCTTTTATTTGACACACGAGGATGAAAGTTACTCACTTATCTCAATATGTAACTCAATTGTTGCTTATTTTTATTAGTTTATAAGTATTTACTTTTATAAGTATATATGTATACATTCTTAGTATCATTCCTTGTGTTGATAAAGACAATTTTTAAACATGTGGCCAGAAGTCTCTCTCGTCAGAAATCAAATCGAGAACCCATCACACACTAGGCTGAGAGAATAACCTATTGGATGGTTAAAAGTTATATTACTATGTGTTTATTTTGAAATAAGTCAAAATGTTTGCCCCAGGCACGTTCTAATGCGTACACAGTAGCGTAGGTTTTAGATTTGGAGTACAGTTACGTAATATTGGTTCTTCTAATTGATATTTTATTCTATTGTTGCTTTCTAAAAAAATGTACTTATTTACAAACACCGGAGTTATATACACTTGGGGACAGACACAGGAAGTGATAATTCTTTGCCGTAACAAGATAAAAATCTTTCTAAAAAATTTATCTTTCGCGTTACAAACGTTTCCTAATAATAGAAAAAAAAAACCAAAATGTTGATCAGCTAACCTCAGGGAGTCCAATCTTTGTGACGTTGTAAAAATAACTCTCATAATTTGTCCCTAAAGCAGCAAAGGAAGTATTTAAGTTCAGTAAATACGACTGTTTCACTATATATAAATGTTTTGATCTGTTCAAGTTGAGTATCACTTGAAACATTTCATACAAGTATTGTTGCAGTTAATAGAAAATCTTTCGGAAACTTGCGAAATACTGCTCACCCAGTAGCGAGACCGGCGACAATCCATTCCCCGGGTGTAGTAGTCGGCAAACTTAGATTGTGCGCTGCTTTGTACTCCGAATTTTGGTTCCTAAATCCTAACTTTTATACCTGGAAAATTCTACACGAATCTGGCTTTATTTAAGTTACTAATAAAATTGAGAAAAGTCCTACTAATTTTATAAATGCGAAAATTTGTGATGGTAGATGTTTGTTTCTCTTTCACGCAAAATTGAATCTAATTAAAATTCGGTACAGGCATAGTCACCTATTACTTTTTATCAACATACCACGTGGGCGAAGCTGTGGGCGGAAACTAGTGCCTCATAATACGTGCCACGTTAAATATTACTTCAATATATACATATGTTGTCATAGCTGATCACCATTGTATACCTTGGTCAGGAATCGTTATGCTGAACTACACGAAAACAAAATCTATCCAAGGTATTTCCTGTGTTAATGTCTAAGAATAAAATATTGAAATATTATAATTCCTGTAAAGATAACCGCGACGCTGAGTCACTCGCGTTAGATCACCGCTGTCACAGATTAAGTTGTTCTGATAGTCACAGAATAAAAAATGTGACGGCCGTTCCTGAGTTATAACTTTGTTAATTATTATGTCAGATATGTTTCGTGTACGATTTCTTAATTTAAATGGAATATACGAATTCTCAATTCAAAATTTGAAGATGAATAAGTTTTGCAAGAAAATCTTTTTAATTTAAATATAAGTTTTATATGATAGCCGACCTGATACATATATTTTTGATTCATAATAGAACTAAAGTAATATTAATATACAATCATGTTCATTTTATAAAAAAAATACCTGAGTGTATGTAATACAATACAATGAATAAATAATGCTGTCAGTGGCTCAGTTTACAAGAACACTTAATATTCATAGTATCGCAGACGGAACACGTGCGCGCTGTTCCTCAGGCAAGTGAACAAAAATCGATTGTAAAAAAGGGACTGTTTTTAAAAATGTGCATTACGTTACGACGAGCCGGGGACTGGAAAAGGTCGTTGAAACAATAAATATTAGTGGTATATAGTATTGTTATAGAGGAACAAGGAACAATAGGGCATGTGCCGATCCTAACATTAGTGGAGACATTGTGCCGGCCGGCGCGCCCGTTCAGCCGCGACCGATCCGCATAATGAGATGCAGTGTTCCTCCAGATGTGGCGCAGGCGCGGCCAACACCGCTTTTTGTATTTCCCCTTTTTTACCCACGTCTTGCACACTTTGACAATGTCACGCCATTCACGATGCAGTGCTCTGTTATATCTAGAAAACAACATAATCGACACGCAACACAATTCATCACAGACGTCTATAATTAAGCTTGCGATAATCTGCATTGCGCAATTTTTAAATAGACAAATGAAACTTATATAAAACTAGTAATTTTTATGATGGAGTTATATATGACAACACGTTAAGCAAAATATTTTTTTTTATAACAATAAAGAAGATGTATTGTGTGTAACCCAAACCAACCTTTCACTCCCTTTCGGCTAAATATAATAGCGGCGAGGAGACTGGATGGGTGGTGCGCTGCGCACGAAGCCAACCTCACGTTTATTTATGTTGCCTTAGTCAGAACTGTTACCTCCTGCCAGATGTTATTTTACGACAGCAAACCACTCAATAAACAAATATACTCCGACAAGTTCGCTATCACATTTCTAGGTAAAGCACTAATTGATTATATATTTGTTATATACGGAGCACAAAAAAATTTAAATGGATGATTTTTTTTTCTAAATTAAAAGTTCCGTTTAATAATAAACTGTAGAAATTAAAACTTTCAAAATGATAACAAAATACACAGTTCATAATATTCAAGTACACTGTACACCTATTGTAGACGCACTAAAATGCAAATATCCAAAATAAAAATTATCACTTGAGGCGCTTTCTTGAGATTCCAGTGTCTTGACTCGCGGGTACGCCCGCGCAGCTCCATACTTCTTTACATTCCATACGAATATAAGCACTATGGGAAGTAAGGAAGCACGGAACTAGCGCAAGGCTGTATCTTCACTCTTGAATCATCGAAGGTCCCACGCGGTAGCTCCTCGATTGCGGTCAGCAGCACAATGCGATAGTGGCGGATGCGGCGCCATCTTCAGACGGTCGGCGGAGAGACCAACGCGACGCGAGAGCCCCCGAGGGCGGCCGGTGGTGGCGAGGTGGTGGCCGGCCGAGCACTGGCGGCGCGCAGCGTGCGCACGCGCAGACCAGCTCTAAAAATGGAGTCAACCGGCGGAGTTCGCTTACGACTCGCAGGAACCATCCATTCCAAATTTGTATTTTCCCGAAATAGACCGGACGGCGAGCGTCCATCGGATCGGTTTCTCGAACGTGCACCGACCTGCAGCGGCTCGCTTGCGACCACTAGTCGGGGTGCACGGCTGAGCAGGCGAGCACCAGCCGGAGGATCTTATGTAAGGAGCAGTGTAAACCGCGCCGCGTGACGACCGTTTCGAAAATAAACGTGCACGCAGAGTAATAGGCCGCCGCCGTCGCCGTCGCCGGCCGCCACATGTGCGCTCCCGTCAGCGTTCCCGCTGGAGGGGAGGCTATTATTAGTTGAACATCCACCACTGTCACCTCCCGCGGGGTAGTCGCTCTATACATAGTTCCGATCACAAGATCTGGCAATCCTCGCCGTTCACTGACCCCCTCTGAAACAACACGAATGCACGAATCGACATTATATTATTGGTATTATTTGCAATTTACGCTCGTTTCGTTTTCTATCGAATATATGACGCCGTACATTACGTCACTAACTTTCCTCGAGAGGAAAACACAATAAAGTGGGATGGTTCGTTATAGTAGTATAATAATAGGTAAGGCAGTGTGTGGAGGTGAGTACGATGTTTGCGAAGTTGAGTTGAAGGTAGCGGCAGCGTATTGTGGAAGAGAATTCCCGCTGCTGGCCGTAAAGCGCGCCTCAACGTTCGCTCAGTCAATAAAAGAATTTTGGCAAACTTTGGTAGACACACAAGTGGGACGGCGGCCAACTCATCTTTTGTCTGCCTGAAAGCGACATAGTTGTGTTAGCATTTTGATATCGCAACGTTTTAAAATGCAGTAAATAGGAAAAATTATACAAATGCGATAAAGTACTTAAAACAGTTGCTATACAAATATTAATTTATGAAACTGCTACTTTTTTATTTAGAATCTTAATAAGACAGTAAATATTGAATGTTTACACACTCCTGCCCGACGCAAACCGGTTATACATATGTCTCGAGGTTGGGACTCACTACAGAACTAACACCTATAAACCGAGAACACACACTCATCTGCCCCAGAAATATGTAGGTTCCCTGAATGCCGGGAATCGAATCTGAGACCCCACGCAGCGTCACTACCAACTCTCTCTATCAATCGACTCATACTCAAGTATCGTGCAGTCGTTTATTTACGTCAATCGTATTGTGAATTTCAGTGAGTTTCCTCGAATCAGCTAAGATGTGCTGGCACACAAAGAATATTTAGAGTGGTCGCAAAGCGCGAGCGGCCGAGGAACGTCTGTTGAATATTAATGTGACATTGTTATTGGCCACGGTGCCGCCGCTGCCCCAATCGCGCATTTCCATAACTTACTATTCTGGATCCGCGGGGAATCAGCTCGCCGTTGTAGGAATATAATAGTTTGGACTACCTACTCGTTGCGTTCATAGCACGCCGGCTGTTTCTGAGTGATCGGAAAAGTTAGCAGCGGGCGCGGTCGGTAGGATAGGTGGCGGATCGTGGCAAATTTAAAGTGCGTCCGTGCTTCGGAGGGCACGTAAAGTTGGTCCCGGTTATCGTTAAGCTGTGTCGAAGGACTTTGGTGGCATAAAAATTCCGACAATCGCGTTGGCCCCTCCCTCATTGATTCGCATCAAAGCAGCGTGACGCAGCATACTCTACACCTCTGAGATCTGTGCTCAGTTGTGGGCCATTAATAGATTGAAGTCACAAGCAGTTGTGTAGCTACCGGAAGGCTAGACAATGATTCACACTTTGGCCCCGAGGCTCAGTGGCCCTCGGAACCATAGCTGACAAACGGGCCCTGCTGTGCACGAAACAGAGCTGATGACAAAGTACCTCTATAACTTTAAAATATTTATATATTCTAATATTGTAAAGAGAAAAGATATGATTGTTTGTTTGTTGGGAATAGGCTCGAAAACTATTGGGCCGATTTGAAATATTCTTTTACAATTCGGAATCTACACTAACACTGAAGAACATGTGCTATAAAATGTTATCAAACACCTTAAGAGTACGTGTGAAAAATTCGATAATGTAGCACGTGTGAAAAAAAATAGCAAACAAGATCCTTATATCGCGTACGGTGCGGAAATTATTGACAAGAGAGCAGTGATGTGCTACAATTTTATAGAGGCCATCAATATCTACAAAAAAAGACCGCAATACCATATATCAAACTTTATGTCACAATAACTACTTTTTTATGGTAACTTGTTCTTCCAAAGCGAAACGAGAGCACTATCTAGTCTATTTTATATTTTGACTTGTATGCATTGTTAAAATTTAAAGGATTTAGCTAGGTCCAATTTTTGCACGAGGGCCCTTGGTAGCCTAGCAACGCCACAAACCAGACATCAGCCGTATAAATTCAATTTGATAGCCGGTACATAGTTCATTGTGATCGAGAGCGGCGCCTCGGTGCATCGCCGCTGAATGCGATGGAGCAGCAGCACCGTTCATTCATTATACAATTATTTCAATCGTCAACGACTGGACAGCGCTCTTCTCATTTAAATGACACTGTTACAGCTACAAATGAATAAAAGTTGTGAACGCGTGTTCGGCGCGTACAATGATGTCAACAACTTGACGTTTTTAATATTTGTTTTCCCGTTATCGGTGGGTGGTTTCCCGTTATGATGGGCAAGCTGCTGAATGAAATTGACACTAACTTAACTAGAATAACATAACATAGAATAACTTAACTAGAATAACACATAGGTTACTTGTATGAACGTGCCATGCGGGTGAAGCCCCGAGCATACCCTAGTATTTTATATAAAAATGTATATCTCTTATATGTTATCCGAGCGTCATAAGATAGTGTCAAATTATTGCTTAAACTAGCAAGTAGATTAACAGCATATTAAAAGTTAAAAATAGAGTCTACCTGCTCCAGATTATGAACCACTTTTACTTTACTATTTCTACCGAGTCAGTACATAGTACAATCATATTTTTTAATCTTAGCCAACATCTTAAATATCTCCACTTAACTGGGTGGATCAATGTCAAGCATTACCTTATTCTTGGTATAAAAAACCTATTTTACTGTACCCAATGTATCCATAACACCAGAGTGATCCTTTAACTCATGTACTAGTATCAAGTATAGTGCGACATGTTTTATCTATGGCGTAACCCTCCCGTGGGGTTTATAAATTCCTCACTTAGTCTTAATTATACCTGTGACTCGTGTGCTCATTAATGAGCAACGTCGGATCCGGAAGAGCCGCGGAGCAAATTTCTAACATTATCCCTGTAAGTATTAATAATGTCAGTTTAATCACTTTTTAAGTATCCTACGGTCTTGTTGTTTCACTCTCATCCAGACATTATATCTCAAGATTACGCGACACATTCTGTTCTATTTTTATTTTATCCTAGTCAATTTATTCCTGTTGATAATTTTATTTTATATTTAAGTTGGTATACATGTCAATTCTTGTGTACTCGTTGGATTACAGTGTAAATGTGCTTGAATAGGCTTTTGCGAAATTATTGCTTTACCACATACACCAATTCGCGGCTTACCGTCAGACGGGACTGTGGTCAAGGAGTAATTCAAAGTTAATTAAAATGAAGTAAATAAAACCTTGTAAACGCGAACACTCTAATTACACATTATTTTTTGTTGTTTATTCCTAACATACATATTTTTTTAAACTTAATATCACACTCAGAGGCTTTTGATTACTTATGGTACAGAAAATGAACAATCTCTATGCAAATTCAGTACTATGTAGCGATTTAAGTTATCATTAATGACTCTGAGTGCGACAAATAAAGTTTTACACGTGCCTTTCAAAAGTGAAAGCGTTCCTTCTTAGTTCTCCCTCTGACCGTGGTTCATTGAATTGAATCAATAAACGAGATAATATTTTACAAATCAAGCTTTTAACGCAAAATCTTAATCCAAAGCAGGCTACATAAAATTTCATAACCATATTGTTAACCGTCGGGTAGTACTCTTGCCTCGATTCCATCTTGAACACAACATTACATTATTATCATAAAAATGTATTGAGTGTACTGAAGCCGTAAACAAAATTCCAGCTCCGTAGTATAAGAGGAAGTGGTTCTAATTTCAACTTTCAAGATTTAACCTGAACAAACCGAAAACTTCACATACACTGCAAGTTAAATAAAAGCTTGAAAAAATTACGTTAAGCAAATATAGAATAGAGTAGATGGAGAATATCTGATTTGATTCAGTATTTATTTATGAGTCCTGGGTTACACAAGAAAATAGCTTTGTATCGGCAGTGGGCATATAAATGTAGGTATATGAAATAAATGTAAATATATATGAAACGAGTGACTGCCATCGCTCAGTGGCCACCAGGGAAACCCCCTTTCAAAGTGGATCTGCTTTTTTTTTATTAACGTGCACAAAGTCGTTGTGAAACAGATGAACAGACGAACACTCAAAAATCATTTTGTGTTTTTTCCTTACTAAAAACCCTCAGTAAATTTACATATATGAATCGTAACTAAACTAAACTAGATACCTACCCAAATGATTTTTTTAATATGCATTATGATGAGTCAGAAATTTCTTCTGCCATTAGTTAACTAGTTAATCCTGAACAGAATATCGACTTGTTTGAAGTTCGAAACAGGGGACCTCTCCAACAGTTGACAATGTATTTATGACGAATAACATTTTTATAAAAATAATTTTATTACAAAAGTTTTGTTATATTTATTTCTAACTGATGTGGGGACTTTCCATAGTTAACATTAGACTTTCGTTAAGTGAGCTATTGGTTTCTTAAACGAAATAAATAGTTTTCATTTCATTTCAACTAACTGCCCTCGCTACGCTATAGCTAAGGTCTGTAAGCGGGATTGAAATATGTTTTTTTGTTATTTATGAACCGATTATATTAAAACAAATACTTAATATTGTCTGAGATACAATTTAACGATGAAATTCTACGAAGGATTTCTGAGATACGAGTGCACAAAGGTACAGACAAACAAACAAAAATTCTAAAAATCAATGTATCGCTTTCTATTCCTCATTAATAACCCATCGTAAATATGATATTGTTTTTACAAGATTTTATTTAACTTGCAGTGTACATATATTTGTTTCTTACGAGTCAAATATTGCAAGCTTAACAAAACCCACTTCCTTTTACACTACGGAGCCAAAATTTTCCAAACTGTTTCAGTTCCGATGACAATGCATTTTTATGATAAGCATGACCTAATACTACGTTCAGGATTGGCTCCAGGCAAGGAAACTTCTCAACGATTAACAAAAGAGATATGAAATTTTATGTTTTCTTCGTATTAGCACTCTGTAATTACGGCTTGATTTTGAAAAATTTATACCTTGTTTAACCTCTTAACAACAATACTATCACACCGTCTGTACCGCATCGATATCACTATACATTACTTGAACAGGGGCATTTCATTGTTTCTTTTTCACGTCTGCTACAAAGTCTTTCATCAGGGTTTGTTTAAGTAACATTGTAAGAAGTTGAGAATCGTGGAGAACTATCTGAAAGAAACAGATACACATCTTCTACTTTTAACTTGAACGTACGATCTCTCGTAAATCCTAAACCCCTAGGGTTGCAATTATTTTACTGGAGATACCGCATTGTTTCATCGAAGTTGGGGAGGGAACCACCCCCCCCGTACTCGAACATTTCTTTGTAAACTCTATCTATATAGTTGGGGAGTGTTTCAGAAACTGTAGCTTCTTTGATATCGAGTTGAAAGTTTGTATAGGTATCGACGTCTTTAACTCGAGACGGTGCAGCGCAGATTATTTATTGGCGAACAGTAAAGATCACTCTTACTACACCATTACTCTCTAACTTTACCGTCATAAATTTGCTATAGTATGTTATTAAATCTTCACAGTTCTTTTGATACAACTATCGTTTGAATATGTTTGTTCTTAAAGTTTCTGTTATCGTCTGTTCTAGTATTTTCAGTGAAACCAGTGTAACATTGGCATTAGCAGCGTGTGACTACGTTGCACCCAGCCTACGAAGTGAAGGTGCATTGTTCGATTCCTGACCGTGGTAGATTTTTGTGTAACCTAAATCATGTTACAAGTCTAAAGCTTGTAGGTAACACGACCTAATGTTCGTAACCTAAACTATTCTAAAAATTAACAGTTAAAACTTATGAACTTTCCAAAGTGTCGTTTAGACGATGAGATTGATGTTAGATAAATTGTCTATTCATCACCGTGATGAATAGAACGATGAAGTGTTTATAGAACGAACTTAGAAATGTCTTCGAGTCGTTGACCCCAGCCTCCTCCAGACATAAACACAAGGTTGCTTCATTTGAAGGATCTACTTCACAAGTTAGTTATCATTGCTTCTAAAACTACAAGGAGAAACGTCTGTAAGCTATATATAAATATATTTTTCAAAACCCAGTGTTTATTATTTTGCTATTAATATAAAATAGTGAATAATTTTATTGTTTTAATAATGTTACTATTTGTACTGCTAACTGTATTAATATTTAATGTTATATTTATGGTCTGTAGAATAACCTGTACATGCTCGGCCGCCATCTTGTGTAAAAAAAATTTAACTAAATCCAATAATTACCTACACTAAACTGCTTGTGTTAAGAAATCATCGGAGCTGTCAGTGCCGTGTTCTGGAACTCATTTGAACTATTTTCCCCCCGTTTCTTCGCTCGCGTGAATTAATGTAGTCTGTGTGTTGGTTCAGAGTTCAATCTATCTTTCTAACAAAATTTCACGCGGATCCGTTTAGTAGTTTTTGCGTGAGAGTTACAGATATCCATCTATCCATCCTCACAAAATTTCGCATTCCTTAAAGATATTACTAGGATTAAGGAAGCTCTAAAAACGTTCGTCGTTCTTTAGAATAAGGATTAATTTCGTAGATTAAAACGAAAATACATTTAGCATTAAGATCGTAAATATTAAAGTTACTTGCAGATCATTACTCTGGCCATCATATATGTTAAATACTTACAATATAATTGAAGTTAAAAAAACAAATCGATAATTTAACTCCGGCCACTGAGTACGTTCAGTGCTCACTCCATTTCGTACATACCAGATGGTAATTACAAAAACGCATTATGAAAATGACGTCATTCCGATTTCAATGTGAAGCGAGTAGGACGTATGTACTTCGAGTAATTGGTCACCGACCGCATAAAGAGATATTTAATTGATTCACATCCAAATATGTAATGAATTTCAACCCACGCCACATTATACGCTTACAATGCCAAAATACATTTTATTCATCGCCGTATAACGTATATTTGAATATATTAAAATTATTTTTGAAGTTTGAAGAATTTGTTTTACAGTTTAAAATACTTAAAGTAATAGTACATTTGATGTGAACGTGGACTCCCTTGCACGTCTCTTTTGATATTCCAGAACCATCACGCGCTGTGAACTCCGACACTGCTGTGATTTCATAAATAATAATGAATTCTATTACGAACGTATTCACACCGAGACTTACCGTCAAACAACATTGGATCAAATCGACGCGCAGATCGTAAACACGCATTAGTAAATGTATTAAAAGTTCTCAGGAATGATTGAGAAATTACACTGAATTTTTAACACGATGAATGAAGTGGTGTGCGGCGCGTGGTAGAGGCGCACGAGACGCGCGGACTGTTCGCAGGCCGCGCGCGGGCGCTTCGCCGCCGCGCCGCGTCCACGACGTTTGACCTTATTTAATTAGTGCGTTCATTTTTACTCTTTGAACGTACACACGCCGTATTAAAATGTTGTACCTCCTAATTTATTGTTGCTACACCATAATTCAACTGGATCTTTTAATGATCACCGTTGACCGCGATCGACGAACGCACTGAGATATGCTGTAGTCGAAACGTTTCGAGGCATGAATGCATCTTGGTCTATTTTGGTTTTAGTTCATCCACCTCTTTGGCAGTGGTATTATTCCACGACAGAGATTGTAGCATCCCAAATAAGAATCTAACCTCGGTAATCAAATGTGTTAAATTTAACTGTACAAAAATGTGAGTAAAAAACGCGCGAGTTAATAATATAGCTCAGCAAGAGGTTTCAGTGACGCTCGCCTGCGTGGGGGCCAATTCCGAAGTTACTGTGTTAATCAAAAGTTACTTGTGATTTGATTCATCTTAGTTACTTTGTACATTTTAATCAGGTTTGGACAAGCAAATTAATAAACTTTTCGCTAAGATTTTGGAATATTTGTGTAGTATCGATTTTAAGATGTATGCATAAAGTACTGTCCGCCCGCGGCTTCGCCCGCGTGGTATGTTAATAAAATGTGGTCTATGTGTTATTCTAGTCCATAATCTATCCCTGTGCCAAATTTTATTCCGATATATTCAGTGGTTTTTACGTGAACGACTAACCAACATCCATCCTCATAAACTTTTGCATTCATAATATTAGAAGGATTATAAAATTTTAGTTATATTCAATTTGTATACGCAAAGCTAAAAATGTTGTTTCAGTCGCATTAAAAACAAAGCACCAACTCAGTAATGAGGAGAGATCTAATCGTAGGCGAAAATAACAAAAAACGTCATTCATTCCACTTCTGGAGTGTTGAGGTTCGTTCAACTGCCCGTCACTATATCTGTGCTCACACTTGTCTACAGCATCACTATTTTAAATTTAACATGTCTTAGCTAATAAAAGTGAAAAACATTTGCAGGAATTCAGTTTGAAATTTTTTTTTATATCCGTATAAATAAAACAAAGTCGGAAATCGTGTCAGTTACACTATATATAACACAAAAA
Source organism: Asbolis capucinus (assembly GCA_018249125.1). Taxonomy (NCBI): domain Eukaryota; kingdom Metazoa; phylum Arthropoda; class Insecta; order Lepidoptera; family Hesperiidae; genus Asbolis; species Asbolis capucinus. Next base: position 8,002 of record DWJZ01001154.1, on the reverse strand, counting down.
AGACTGTAATATTGTTTTAGTGTCTGTCTCGATTAACAGAATAACCAGTAAAAATAACGAAATATTACAAATTTTCCTAGTTTGGATTAGTAGTGTTAGTAAGAAGTTATCAATAATCAATTTAATATTATGTAAAATTACGTAGAGATGGGTCGAGTTAAGATTAATCTGACTTTTTTCATCTCTTAAACCCCTTTTTCACCCCTTTTTACCACTACATATAGATATTTAATTATACTTCCGTGCCGAATACAGCTTTCTAGTACCAGTCTCTAAGTATACGAACGGACCCGCAGGCACGATGAAACTATTAACTTTTCCCGCATCTTCAACTAAACTCTGGGAACGTGCACATCGTCCATTTGTTTTTTATTTTTTTGGTTTGTGTTCTTTTTATTAAATTTCCCGCCATAAAACGAATCATCAATCAAAAAAATACCTTTTCTACTGCCTTTTTCTAGTTGTTCCTCCATGATATTAATCATAAGATATGCTAAATGTTTCCAGACGAACTGCCTAAACTCTGGTACCATATCATCATAGAGTCGTATGTAATATATAAAAAAATTGCCAAATCACGCGATTAAGCGACGTAATAACAATATAACCAGAATGAAAAAAAAATAAGGAATAATATACCACATTGTAAATACAAAAATATTTATTTTCACGAATGATTGTGTTATATAATTATAAAAACTATCTATAAATAAAGGGAATTTTTAATTTGTAATCATCCAAAAGTGTAATCGTAAGGGAAAATCGTTTGACGTAAGTTATACAAGATGGCGACACAAAGCGTATCAAAAACAGACGAGGCAAATGTATGGAGGTGACAATATCTGTGCTTATAATATCATTGTTGCTCGCCTATTCTGTGATCATAAAACTTGAACAATTCCTACCGTACTCCTGCAAATTTAATACGACATGTACGTGACGTGTCTTTTGATGATGATATATGCTAACATATTCAAATTTTAATTTCAGCGCCATGAAGATAATGCTTGGTAAACTGCCGCGGCCGTGGATTGTGGACGACGCGAAAGACGACGGTTACACTGCACTGCATCTGGCCGCGCTCAACAACCACGCGGAGGTCGCTGAGCTTCTTGTCCGCGGCGGCGCGCGCCCCGACCTGCAGAACGCTAATCTACAGACCGCTCTGCACCTCGCGGTCGAGAGACAGCACACGCAGATCGTGCGCCTGCTGATATCACACGGCGCGGACCTCAACATCTGCGACAAGGTATATTTTTTACGAATAGTATTTAGATGGCCAGTAGTGGTAAAGGCGCATTATCTAAAACGGGTCTCCCCTCGTGACTGAGTAAGCCCAGACCATACGCCTTTAACGCAACGAGCAGCTAATGCAAGCGTCGAACCGTTTTATCCCGCCTGAGGTAAGGACTGGTAAAGACTAACGGTCAAAGTATTATAAAATAAAGTCCCCTCTCCGCGTCTGTTTATCTGTTCGCAATAAATGAATCGCAAGAAATAAACTTTAAATCGACTAAACAGATTTTCATGTGGTTTTTACCAATAGATAGAGCGGTTGCCGAGAAAGGTTTTAACATACAATTGGTTAAGGTTTTGTGTAAACTATTTGAAATATGGTGATAATTGGTGAGAAATTCGAAAGACATTGAGCAATCCATAATATAATAATATACAACACGTGCGAAGCCGCGGGCGGTCACTAGTATTGTTATAATAATGGAAACTTTGAAAAATGTCCCTCATAACACTGCACAGCACTCTTGGAGCACAACTTTGAAAAATATCCGGCATAAATCGCAATTTAAGACACTAAGAGTATTATAGAACAGGTCCTTTGCTATTTTAATATTTAGCTATTGTCATAAATGTGCCCCTGTATCATTTGTTTATACTAAATATTTGTTTAATTTATAATATGGTTTAGAGGTGTTGCTGAACCTCGGTAGCATATAGAGAGACTCTTATAATAGAAATGATAACATTAATTAAGGATAATTTAAATGGGGCCCGTAGTAAATAAATATCATTAAGGGATTGTAAAATATTTAGTTTTGAATTAAATATGAGATTGATTTTACTGTTATAAGAAATATATATAAAATACGACATTTAATTATATTGGATTAATGCAAATCAAAAGCGAGTGACGTCACCATTTCACAAACAATAAATCAGTGTAAAGTAGTATTGAATACGAGCAAAACGCTGACGTCAAAGACAGAAGACGACCCTTTTCGTGTGAAATTTAAATGTGTAATGATGAAGATTCACTTCGGAACTTAAATATATTAAATATATTATATAAATGAAAAATATATAATATTGAAGAATAAAACATGGAAGTATTTTCAAAATTAGCCATCATTATACATATATGTATGTATATAGACAAGTCACGCATATCTGGAAAACCAGAATAAAAGTAAATGTGACCTATTACGTCAATACGTTAACCGATTCCCAGTAATCGAGTTAAAAATGATGGAATAGGCTGTTGAAAATTACAAACCGTTCTCGTGGGTGTTTGATACAGTAAAAAAATACCGCGGGCACTGTGGCAACAAAACCAATTAAAATGTTGAATTAAATTCTATTCATCCTTAATCAATTTAAAGATCTGGTATTTGTTATTAAAAATACAGAATGAAATTGATTTATTTATTTGCAGTAATTGTGGTGGTTACAAAATTCTTAAATCAGCACACAATCAGCTGATAAAAGGACATGCAAATGTACTTATATAAGGTATAGTTTACTATACTTCTATATGTTTTTTTCTTCACTTATGTCACAATTCGAGTAAATATGAAAAAATAACGAAATAAAATTTAATGATATGAATGAAGCAACATGATAAAATCTGTAAATAACAATAAAATTGTAATAATTTTAGTCTAAAAAATATTTTACGCTATAAAAAACATTTAGAATTAAGCCAGTGATATAAATCTTTTTTAAATCTAGTTTTATGTAATTTAACACTATTAATTTATTATAAAGTGTGTATCGATACTTTTTGATATCGATTATATTTCCTTGTGATATCGATACTTTTGTATTCTGCAGACGCTCTTTGTTCGATATTTATTGCTCATGAGCACAGTATCGATGTTTTCTATTCGATCTGCTGTCCCATTTCAAAACTTAGAAAATAGTACAAATATTTTTTTTTTTTAAAAAGTCATTAAAAAAAATCATTTTATTGCTTTGTATCATAACATTCTTATCCTAATAAGCCCGCGCCAAATACAAAAACACCAGCGTCTTATACTAAAAGAAAAGCTATTTCAATATCAAAGCTTAGTAAGTGGACCATTCAATCTCTCGTGAGTAAATAAATAAATATCTTTGGACAACTCACACACAGCCATCTCACCCCAAACTAAGCGCTAGCTTGTACTATGGTGATCTGATTACTGACAAACATACATATATGTATATTTTTAAATACATACTTATGTAAATATTTACAGCCAGACACAGAACAAATATTTTATCTCATCACAGAATAGTTTGACCTGGGTGGGAATCGAACCCACGACCTTCGGTAGACCAACCAGCCTGTCATGTTTATAACCTAGTAAGTCGCTATAAAAAATTAATAACCGTGCACATAGCTGGACTTGCCTATTTTATGTTTATACGCTCTCCTGAAAATTTTAGATTTTACTTGACTTTGAAATGGGACTGCCGCGATGCAGTGTTCGTAATTAATTTACTTATTCACTCGAATGTTTTGAACAGAAATATACATAAACATTTCCATATGAAGCTGGGACAGATATATGTGACAGAAGAATGTTTGTTCTTCGATTATTTATTGTTGTTTATATCACTTGTCACACAGAGATACTAAAACAGAGGAATATGGGGTGTGTAAGTACTACCTACTAATATTATAAATTAGAAAGACTAAGCATAAACGGTTGGTTATTTTGTTACTCCTTTACGCAAAAACTACTGAATGGCTCTCTATGAAATTTGGCTCTCTATGAAAAAAAAACTCTAATTCTTCATTAACAAATCCCAAAATATTGTTCATATTTCACCAAAAACACTCATAAACTTTTGTGGATTTTAGTTACTATAAATTATTAATTTATAAAATGGGTTACATTTAACATGTTTTAGACTGTTACATTAACGTCACGAGGCTTTATTTCAAGGGGAAGTTAGGGAACGGAGATAAGGCGGGATGGTCGGGAATAATTGGATTACGTAACGAGTTTCGGGCTTACTCTTTCCCTTAAACTGCAAAGAAATGTGGTGAATATTAAGTCTATTTGCTTTTGATTAAAACATCAAATGATACGATGATCATTTTATTCTGTCTGCGAAAGACAATGTGAGAAGTGTGTACATTGACTTTTATAATACCCATTTCTTGAGGTTGAATTTTTTTTTAATAAATGAACTCTCACACATTCATATTCCAGTTTTAGGGATGCCTTGGATGACACAAAAAACGGATAATCCGAGAGCAAACAGTCATGTCACATAAAGATGTCACAACTGGGAATCGAATCCGGCAATTGTTATTATTTATAGCATGATTGCAACCCTGTCCCAATACTGGGCTTGGGTCTCACAATGGTGACGGATACAGCTCTACCACGCTGGCTAAATGCAGATTGTGGGACTTCACACACTTTCAGAGAAGTTTATGGAGAACTCGCTGGAATGCAGGTCTCCTCACGATGTTTTCCTCATCGTAGCAAGTTCTGATACGCACAAATTTTTGAAAATTAGAAATACATGTCGCAAGATTTAAACCCCGTAACTAATTTTTTTTAAAATACACGATCTGTTTAATATTATGCCAATACTAGCCTCCGCCGCTTCTTTCCGCCAATTCGTTCGCGTGGAATAGTTAGTTTAGGCCCACGCGCGACTTCGTTTCCGTTATATATGATTTTTGCGAAACTTTTACCGTTAACGCAGCGCACGTAGCGAAAGCTCTCAATAGGAAAAAATCCCCCGATTTTGAAACATTCTTCATTAGTGCTCCGCTCCTATTTGTCTTAGGATGATGACGTTTATGACGTATAGCCTATAGCCTTCCTCAATAAATAGGCTATTTAACATTGAAAGAATTTTTCAAATCGGACCAGTACTTCCTGAGATTATCGCGTTCAAGCAAACAAACTCTTCAGCTTTATAATATTAATAATATATGTATGTAGATTTCGACCCAGTTGCATGGTTCATGGTCGTGGTAAGACTGACCCAGTACCTCTTGTTTAACAGACGAACGTTCCTACCACTAGACTATCACATATATATAGTTTTATATACAGTTACGTAATCATTATTTATATAGAGAGTGACGTAATGTGATCACCTTCATATCAAAAATGTTTTACATATGAATAATCACTGTTGTCTGTACTACACAATACGAGCCATATGACATTTTGGGATTCGATGGCCGTATGTGAGTTACCCTGAGATATTTTTTTACTTTTTTTATAAGTCGATATCAGAAAAACGGAATATATTTATTTATCTACACAATATACATATTTCCCTTACATATACATAGATAGGGGGGACATTGTGAAACTGTTCACGGTATATTTATATTGGAGTATTTTCAAATGTGCTTGAAACATAAAATTGTGACGACAATCTATTTAATCTAGCGGTAAGCTTCCTCGACGCGTGTAAAGTCATGCGTACGCATAATTTAGAACAGAAGTGAACCTTTCGTAGTCCGACGGAGCCGATGTTATGCAAAATTGCTATCGAGGATTTTTTCTGTGTAAAATTAGCAACTATTGATTTGCTTTGTATTCTTGTGTCCTTTGTGTTCAGTATACTTAAATAATTACAATGGAGAACAACATGTCATAGTATCTTGTGGTATTTTTCTGTTTGTTAAGCTTGGACAACTTCAATTAATTAAATTCTTTCGGTTTATGGCGTAGCTTGATTTTTGATAAATGTTCGTTAAACCAACTTCGAGTAATAAGTTAATTTTGATGTTGATGCGGTCAGCCTTTTGCCATTATTATCTGCCTCAGATTTTGCGTATACAGTTCTGTGTTTGTTGTACAGGACGGTGATACGCCTCTGCACGAAGCGCTACGTCACCACACGCTGCAGCAGCTGCGGCGATTGCAGGACGCGCGGGAAACTCCACTGCTAACTGGTCTGACGCACGCGCACGACAAGAAGTCGAGCGCGTCTATAGCATGCTTCCTCGCTGCACATGGCGCTGATCTTACTATTAAAAACAAGAAAGGTACGCTCATGTGAATAAAGGTTTGCTGTCTGGATTCTTTTAATATTCCATTATCGAACTCTTCTCACATCGAAAGAGACAAAGAGCATATGCTTCATGATGCTGTTTGAAGAAAGAAAACGTGATCAAAGTAACTGTCTGAAGTTTTAAGCTGCCCCAAAGCCTTCAACAGGGACAAAACCGTAGTGATTGCCAGCGATCGAAAAAGATCAGGTCTAGAGGCCTTTAAGTTCCCTCCAAAGCACGTTAGTGCTCATAAAAATTTCAGTGAATTAAATAGTACTTTAACATCACGCTGATCGTACATATACATTTTGTAATTATTATAAAAACCTAAACTTAACCTAAAAAAACCTAGGTAGGCTTGACCTAAATGGTATATTACACGGCATCTTAATCACATATTGTACCATGTCATTCCAGGTCAAACACCTCTCGATTTATGTCCGGATCCGAATCTCTGCAAGACGCTGACTCTAACGTGTAGAAAGGAGGGAACAGGAATGACGAGCGATGGTACGCCGGAGAGTGAATCTGGGTCGTTCAGTGTCCCGACAGCGACCACCTCCAGCGCTGCTGCAACAGAGGCGCCCGTTGAAGCGGCACAGACCAACGACCCTACTGCTGACGAATGTCTCGTCTGTTCGGACGCTAAACGTGATACGCTGTTCCGCCCCTGTGGACACATTTGCTGTTGCAATGTTTGTGCCGCGAGAGTAAGTTTATACTACATACTTTCCTGTCTTGTGCCATGGTCATCCCTTTAGCCTGTTTAACCCTCTAGTGTAGACCTGCCCTAAATAAATAGTCCTGCCTGAATAAATTGGACAATAATTATTTTCTCCTGAATTGTTGATCATACTGTAACATTTAATTGATTCAATAAACATATATTAAACGAGGACGACAGATTTGAATCCAAATTAAATCAAAAATCTGGACTATGTAATTATACATTTGATCCATGATTAATCTAAAATGAGAAAAATAATATAAAAACTAAACGAATAATAATCCATAATACACAAAAAGATCAATATCACATCAGGATACGTCCATGCTTAACTAATTTACTTGAATTTTGTATCATCAGGTGAAAAAGTGTCTTGTGTGTCGCGCGTGCGTGGTGTCGCGTGCGCGTGTGGGCTCGTGCGTGGTGTGCTCGGAGGCAGCGGCGACGGTGGTGTTCGTGCCGTGCGGCGACGTGTGCGCGTGCGCCTCGTGTGCGCCGCTCATGCGCAAGTGTGTCGAGTGCCGCACGCCCATACAGCCTGCGCCGACCGCTGCCGCTGACTGTGAGTGTCCAGCTGATACTATAGAATAAAATAAAGTATGTGTATGATGAGTAAAATGTGTATGAGATGATTCTTACGTTGTAACCTATATCAATTTTATAACATTTTTTTCATTTAAACAAACGATGTTTAATTAAATCAATTATAGTCAAGTAAATTTAGATATTAAATATTTTTTCGTTGTTTGAACATGAGTTTAATATAAAGACATTTAAAAGGTTATGATGTTCATTTCGATGACGCTTCGTTGTCTTTATCGATGTTTCTAAACAGAAATTGTTCTGATACCATATACATACATATATGAGACCAGACCTCTATTGATGAAGAACATCTATTTCCAGTGGAGAAGGATGGTGGTAGCAACCTGGCGCAGGTGCAGGTGAACAAGGGCCAGCCGGCGCCCGCGCCTGCCGCGCCGCACCACATGAACAACGGCTCGCGGCCGCACGCCCCCGCCCCC
>DWJZ01001153.1:0-25094 GCA_018249125.1 Asbolis capucinus | reverse complement strand
AAGTAAAAATAAATGGGTCACAGTGTCATTAGTCGAAAAACACATCAATAACATATCAAGAATAATTCTTAACACATACGACGGCTATAACCGTCGGGGCAAAATTCAAAATTTTCCCAATAAATTTTGTAAAAGATAATATTCAAAATTTGATTCGCAACAATATACTTAAGATATTCCACCCACAGTATCATACATATAGTACAACGAGAACATCCATTAAAACTTAATCAAAAAGAGATCCTTCGCGGGAATCATTAATTCAATCGGCAAACGATTTTTAGAAGAAATTACGAGAATAATTTTTATTCACTAATCACCTAATAATTCATTACAATTAGATCTTGAGCGCTAACTGTAATAAAAACTTAATGTCTTTTGGACGTATCGCCTAAATTAATTACATTTAATTAATATTGATAAGTCAGTCAAACAATATCTTTACAACCAGACATTAGCCCCATTTACGACTAATGACTGTGGGCTACGTAAATCACCTTACTCATATATCAACTCGGTTCTATCTAACTGGACTCTCCGCCATAGTTCGATCATTGGTATATCACAATCAATGAATTTTTATTTATTTAAATCTATCTAAAATTGTATCTAGTCCACGTATTTACAATTCCACATTTTTGCACAAAAGTTACTGTACACACTTTACACTGTCACTTTAGGATTGTTTTATGTCACTTTAGAGCGTTTTATGTCACTTTAGTTGCGCGCGCGACTTTAGTGCCGTTTCGTTTATACGACATGCGTTTCACTGCGTTTGTTGAACGATTCGTCTATCGTAACGTTTTGTTTCTTGTTTTCTTTCCTAATAGTCCCGTACTGCGGCACGTCAGAGGTCAGATTCTGGACTGTAAGGATCTGACTGGAGTTCTGCGGCGTGCTGGTGGAGATGGGACTGCCGTACTGGTTGCCGTATTTGTGACGCGAAGGGTCCTTCAGGATTGACTGGGGCTGCTTCACCGGTGCCGGAGTTTGGTTTAGTTGATGCTGGAACAAATTATGGTGGTTAATAGACGTTTAAAGAATGCTGTTAACTATGTGACAGGAAATCACACCCACACATTTCATGTACTAAAAAACAGAAAAATCACTCAAAACGGTTTCCAATACAAATTATTCAGACGTTTTTGTTTGATAAGCATTTGGTAGTGGTTATTACTTTTATAATACTCGTAATTACTGTAATATATAATGTCTTACTGTATCAGAAGGCAATCGTACCCACCTAATCTAATATTTTAAACATTTATTATGCATGAAATCATCACCAAAATTGCGAACACGAGATTAAAAAGTTTCAAAAAACGATTGCTGGAATTTTCCACTTCGTCTATTAAAGAAACTTTCGAAAAGGACAGCAGTTTAAAACCCTATTAACCTTTGATAACCTTAACTTCAAATTACACTTTAAAACATTAAATACTTTCAATAAATAATTGTGTAAAACGTGACAAAATTAACATTATCTAAGTTACAATAAAAGCTGCTTAAGTCTGGATAGAGCGATTTCTTGCACCCATCACGTGCGGCGCTCGTATGAAGAATTCAAATGGGTTGTTCCTAGCAATTTGTGCTAGAGCCTTTCGGCTTAGTATTCAAACCGTCCTTGCAGAATGATAGCTTGTACAGTGAAACTTTAAAAGTTATTGTGCGAGAAAAATCTTCTCTAAAACCCATGTTCATGCCTCATTACAATTTATACGTTCTTCTAGTTTTTTGTGAGCAGTTTTGGCTAAAGAGCTATTATTGTTACTCTATCAGAGTTGATTATTACCTAGTAAATAGACAAGTTTAGTAGTGTCTAATAGTACTTAAGTATCACATAGTTTGAACGTTAGCCTCTAACGAGGTCCTGGGTTCAGATCTTGTGGTGCACACCTCTTAGTTTTAAAGTTAAGCGTATCAAAAATTTATTATCACTTGCTACGGTGAAGGAAAAACTTGTGAGGAAAATACACTCTTCAGAATTCTATATATGTTCTCAAAGGTGCGTGAAATCCACGAAGACGCAATGGCCAGGTAGTCTATGACCGACTATTCGGCCTCTTCACAGATCAGCCAAATTCATAGTTATAATAGACTACAGAGAATAGTATTATTGATAAATTTATATCTTAAAATGTCATTACATTTCTGAACCCTAAAAATACTTCAAAATTACAGAAGAATAATTCATGACATAATTGCATTATGAGAGAATCGTAAGGTATATGTTTGGTATATTGCATTCACTTTATTTCTATAAAAGTGACAGATAAAATTTCATTTAAAACCTCCTCCAAAAGTTACGAATGCTGCGCGCGTTCAACTTAAAAATACAGATTTTCAAATATAAAAAACAGTTTGAACAGGTTTTCAACAAAAGTCTGAGTCTTGGTTTAATTAACAAGCGTATAAAGCGGATTTGAGAGCGAACCGCTTTAGATAAAGCGATTTCTTCGACACATCACGCGCGGAGTTCGTATGGAGAATTTAAATTGGAGTATTTCAAGTTATTATCCGTGAGTTCGGGTACATTCAGTTGGCTGCGGGCCGTGCCCTCCGTTAAACTTTGGCCTCACATACGTGTCTGTAGCTAGGTTATATTACAAATCCAAACCATGGCATACCTAGCACGGGATCCTTCTCAAACTGAGGAGGCCTAAAGCAAACCAAACTGCTTCAATGCGAATTGGAGGACTGGTTAGTGGCTAGCCCATGTTACATCCTTACACCCTGGATATATCTTCGGTACAGACGGCACGCTTTACCTCGTCCTTTGTATGACGTACTGCGAAGGATTGGAATAAGTCGACAGTGTCTGTGTTTCCGCTCAAGTATAACGTAAGTGTCTTCAAGACAAGAGTGAGTAGGTTTCTTCTAAGTTAATGCACTTTACCATCTAAAACTACATCGCTACTTATCATCAGGTGGGATTGCAGTCAAACATTAACCTATAATATGTAAAAAAAAAGTGAATAAAGTTTTTATGCCACCCAAAGGCCTTAACGATTGCTATCTAACGATACTAACTGAGGCAGGCGATTTTTCATGCTAACCGAAGCATGTAAACATTTATGAAATTTTTGCCACTCACCCATCCTCCTACTGACCGCGCGCACTATTGCTTAACTTTTTCGATTGCTTATAGTACTTAAATAACTCGACCCTCAAACACAGTTTTCAACTAAAGGTCCAACTACCTCAGGGTCCAGAGACTACATATTAATCATGTAATATTTCTAAGAGAATTAATAAAGATGTATCAATATTAATTATAGACCCGGTAAACCAAGATTTGCTCAGTGTAAAACATAAAGAAATACAACGGAGAGTGTAAATAAAACTTTGTTAAATTAAATTTGTTTGACCCAGACTTTAAATTTTCGTTTCATTTATTTCAACAATGAAATCAACTGAGATTAGCCATTTCTGTGTTCGTGCACAGACAAACATACAAATAAAAAAGACTAAAAAATCATTGTTGTGATTCCATTCTTAACTAAAATCCTCCACTAATGGTTTTTCACAAACATCTTGAACGTACAGCGTTACAGATTTACTATAATTATGCGTTAACATTACAAAAATACACATTAGTAGAAAATGATTCTTACTACACTGGCAGGCTATCAACAAGAGTCAAACTAAGTAACTCATACATAGCAAAATTAAATAAAAAGATCATTAAAATCTGTATTTTGAACAACCACAAAATGTTAATGGCAACGTTTTAATATTGTACCTTGGCGGGTTCGAGAGATTTCACGCACCGAATAATTTATTTCACAAGAATAATATGGAAGCTTCCAAAGTAATTAAAATTTAATTACCTAAAGCATGATTTTGTATTAAATTTTAATAGAAATTTCTAATAGAATTTGTTGTACGGTTAAGCTCGATGGCCTCACGAAATTCGGGATTTCTTTCAGAAACCATTAATAATTATCTGCAAAGTTACAAACGAATTGCTATTCTTTCAATAAATTTGTGTTTGACCACATTCCCGTCAGGTGGCAAGCAGCGATGTATGTAGTTTATATAGTAAAGCGCGCTAATTTAGCATAAGCCTATTCACTCTTGGCTTGAAGATATTTACATTGTAATTTAACGGGAACACTGACGCGGTCAATTTATTCCAGTCCTTCGCGGTACGCAATATAAAAAGCAAAGCGCCAGTTTCGGAGACTGGAGTCAATTTCACGTGTCCTTTCTTGTAAATAAGGTATTCCTCATATATGTACGTATATATCGCCAGTCCCACCAAAGAATAATGTGGGGTCTTCAAGAGAAGATTGAATAGACATTTACGAGTACTAGGTTAGTGCCACCAAAATCTTAGACATCATCACCATGTACCATCAGGTGGGATCGCTGCAGGCATTAACTTACTCTAGGAAAAAAAATCTACGTGCTGCTCCAGGTTTGTGGCCAGCCGTGTCAGAAGTTTTTATGCCAACTGACAAGGCTTAACTATTCCCTATTGATACCAATTGGCAAAGAGGGCTTCACGTGCCCTTGGGCTTCACGGGTCCATGGCAAATTTATTGAAAGGGACCCCAAGAAAAATCGACACATTTATTTCCAATTTTCAAAAGCGTACGAGTATCAGTAGTTTGTACGAAGTCAAATGATAGTTTAATATTTGGTCAACTCTGAGCTCGCCTTTTGGGCCAGGGGCTCCATCAGGTCGGGGTCCCACCGCATTTTGCCACTCACGCTACCCTATAGTAACGCCACTGCTTCGAAACAATCATGGAGTTGTTGCCACTAGCGGGAACCGCTTTCTATTATAATTTGCATTGCTTATCATTCCAGCTTTATTCCTATCAACTCGAGCTGCTGAACTATAAGCGTGCACACACGGCTAATGAGGCTATATCGAGCGTTTCTATAGCAACGAACCGGACGTCCGGTAGAGTCACTCTACGTAGACAACCTGGGTGCTTTAGAAACGTCGGGGATAAAGTACAAATCATACAGAGGAAAAATTTATCTGTATAAAATTGTAGATGCAAGGACATTCACTGAACTACATTCATGGCTTTCACCCCCTGGGAAACACACCGCCCGTACGTACATATGTCGCATTTCGGCTCGTTCTTCATTATTCGTACTGCGAAGGAATGGAATGAGTTGCCTGCGTCGGTATTTCGGTATATAATTTAAATGTCTTCGTGTCAAGAGTGAGAAGGCTTTTACTAAGTGCTTCACCATCAAGGACTACGTCGCCACTTGCCATGGTCAAGGGCTTATTTAACATTTTAAAAAAAACTACGCCGCAAAATAGGACCCACAGAAATCCAGCGCAAAAAGCGATTGAATTAACGCTGGATTGGAATCATTCTAATTCATTCATTATATTCTAATTTACAGATTTTTGATTTGAGGCCAAAAATTGTCGCGAATACTAAACATTTTAAATACAAAACGGGTACTCATGATCTGTTTATTATTGTACCGATATTTCGATCCAGTTGCATGAGTCGTGACTACGGCAATGGGAATATCGATGTGACAATGCTTTATTGGAATATTTTGTTCTACTAATTCGAGGGAAATATCCTTCAGTACTGGATCTGATAAGGTTATATGTACATATGTCCCGAATAACTACGTTCGAGCCCGACGTCATAAGTTGCTTGTGGTACCACGGACCAGACATATCCTCGTGAAGGGATCTCCTGCAGAGCAAGCTCTGACCTTGATCAACGGCTTATTGGAATGGTGGTCTTATATACACCACTTCTTGCACTTCGCAGAACGGCAGGAATATGATATTGAAAAGCTGTAAGACGCACCGGATTTTATCTATAATGTTTTATAGCTTCTTATTGTAAGTAAATAAATAAACATTAGATGGCGCTACCTACTACACTGGTAAAGCGTACCAGGTACGAAATAACCTTTAACGCTGCATTCAGTGATCTGCTTTTCCGCGCGCTCGCGTGAAAGGTAATATTGAGGTAAAAAAGTGAGATATTTACCTGATTGCAGTTACCCTGATGCAAAACAGTGACGTCAGGAGGGGGGACCGCCATCTTGTCGAGCCGCTGCCGCCTCAGCGTGCCCCCGGCCGACTGTCTGTCCAAACCTGACAAAAAAATTAATATATTAATGACTATGAAAGTTAGCACAATTATATTTTCCACGGCTTCCATTTCCAGGCTTTATGAAAGAATTTCTTTAAATATCGGTGAAGGAAAATATGAAGTTCAGGTTAAGAACTTCAGAGAGTTCCCTATACAGTTCTCGAAGGTATGAAGTCCAAACCGCACTTAACCAGTCTGGGCTATGGTCTATACCCCTCACGATGTGAGTGGAAACCCGAGTCCAGTAGTGGGACATTTTTGGGTTGCAATTAATTGTTTCTGTAGGAAGCTACCCAACCTCAGGCCCGCGGGAAATAATGTGGCCATCGAACGGATTTTAAGTAGCCCGCGCAAGTTTGTTTTTAGAACTGTAACTTAAGCCCTAAGAGTAATTAACTAGGAATTACTCGTGGCCCGCAGTAAATTTATCATCCCTCAACTTGGCCCGGCTGTCAAAAAGGTTGAGCATCCTTGCCGTAGAGATTTCTATAGACCCTGCCTTACTAAGCCATTGTTCCCCAGATGTCCAAACTGTTGAAGTAAGACATCTGTTTACAAGTTTACAACAATAGCTTTCATCAATACAATTGAGTTCTTTTGTTTCCAGCTCACTGAATTAATTGTTGGCAAAATAGCGGAAATAGGCCGCATCGCCTAGCTCAGCCTTATACAATTTATACATAATTTAAACGATTTTAGTTACTTCTAGTGTCTGTACATTTAAAGGGTGACCTTTTGATGTGGAAAATTGGCGTATGTTTAAAAAGATTATATATAACATCCACGACGGAAAACAAAAAGGTGTATCTCTCTCGAGTAAGTCATGAGAGTTGTGCCCTTCTTGTTATCTGTATAAGGGTGTAAGTAGTATGAACTGATTTACAAACTGACGCATTTACTCTTTACCGTCATCGATATGCTTTACTGTCTCAATAAGAATTACAGAATTACTGAAAAATAACGTAACAACAATGCCAATATATACAGAAAAACAATTATTTGTGAAAACAATAGAAATACATAATTATTTTTAAACTATTAGTCGCTAAGTGTGAATAGAGAACAATTTTGTTTGAATCGATATGGTAATACATACTCTTAAACTGTAAAATACTGGATTTGGCATTAGCATATAGCTTAAAACATCTTTTAACTCCCCTCCCAACCTTTTTATAAATCCCTTCTAAAGCCTATATAAATCCTATCTTAACCCCCCCTGCCCTGCCAACGTACCATCAAGTCCATATGTGAGCGGCGGGCTGGCGACATGCGAGGGCGAGCCTCCCACGCCGCCATTCATCAGGTGGGGCTTCTGCAGCGGCTGCGCCCCGTACTGCTGCGGGGGTGTCGGAGTCCTCCCCGTTTGCTGCACAACAAACATTACGTCAACAACAATTAGATATATAATCCAGCTTTGCCCGCGTTGCTACGCATCAACTCGTCAACCATGTGTATGATGGACATTATTTTGGTACCAAAACCTTTTCCAGAGAATTCTGGATAAAGTTGCTAAAGACATTCGTGCTCTATCCTCATATCACGATGATTTTACCCCGTAACTGTACTGTCGGTCATAATTAAATGGTGGATTTTAAATAACTTCAATAGATTCTTTCCCACCTCATTTGCTCGGCTAACATGTATCAAAGAATTATTTCAAATACAAGAAAAATAATGAGTTTGCAAATAGAGGCAAGGTTAACTTTACAAAATACGAACTAAAGCAAATAACGTATATCTTTTTGGTTTTCACACCAACGTACGGCCGGCGTAGTAATCAGTTCAATATTTAACTCTAAATTTAAACTTCTGTATTTACATTCCGAAACATGTACCTAAATAAATTTTATTCGTATTTATGTGTTAAGTTATCCTAATTTAGACGGAGTTGAACTAAATATGTTTTGTTGTAAACTTTTTTAATATCTTACACATTCATACCGCAAATTACGATTCCTTGTGTCGCGGATGCAACAGGCAACACATAGACATAAACCCAAGGACAAATATTTATCTGCCACTTAACTATCTGCTCCGAAAATCAAACCCGCGGTCTTTCTACGTCGAGGTGTACTAAAAGACAAGTGGTTGTCTTTTATCAAGTAAAATACTGGGTTATTATAATAAAATTAAACAAAAAAACAACACAGACTTGTGCTTTCAATTCTTTAAACTTAAACTTTTCTTATTATAATACACCTATTATAGACTTAAATAATTACAATGCGCTCTGTTTATAACCTCATACTAAAGAGCGTTGGCCCACTAACATAAATATCATTAAATATACGTAGAAAAAATGCGTCATATTTCTGCCTTTGTGTAAAAGAATAAAAGCTTTTCTAATGAAATTCGGAGCGCGAGAGCCCTAATTAGGATTCAACTGTCAAAAGCGTGACATTCGACTTTTTTTTTTCGCCGAGACAAAAGTTTTTACTCACTCAGCCAAGTTTTGTACATCATTAGTTTTCGTCTATCTTTCACGGTGACCTACATATATGTCACCTTAAATAAAATTAAACAGTGAATTTGATTTTGTTTCATTTAATATTTATTTGTAGCGCTTTTGTTGATTGAAAGCGATAGCCTGAGTTAAGCAATAGCGGGCTTGTAGGCGAGTGGCCGCTCTTGGCAATTCCTTACCCGCCACAAACAAATACCTACCACCCAACAACAAACATTCAACTGTGACATAAATTTGCTCTGACCGAGAATCAAACTAGAAATCACTCGCTCAATCAATGGATATTTTACCTATTTGTAAAGTCAAGCTGCCAATCGAACCTTATTCTTATCTTTTTTGTGTAAAAATAATTTCTCATGATTTGCATCAATATTGTATGTACCACTACTGAGAGGGTGACCTCGTGACTGAGGAAGTCTTAAAGAAGCATACTTCATCACGCTGCTCCCACACGGATATGGAGGCCAATCCAATTATTAATAGTTTTTATGCCCTTCGAAGACCATCGACATGGCTTAACGACAGCCGCGAAACGATAACCGAGACCAACGACTGTTCATCCCCTAGCACGGAAGCGCTAATGAAATTTTAACATTTGTTGCTACCCATTGTTGCTTAACTTCACCTGTCACTCACCATCGACACAAACCACGGGGCTACGAGCGCTGTAATTTTTCGTCACTACCAGGAAAAACTTTGCCCCATATCTTGATTTTCAATGCACTGTAGTTTTCGCTACGTAACTTACCCGGCTCTGTTGGCAGGGACTCAAAAATTTCAATCCACTGCGAAACGCTTGGTTTGAACACAATTTGTTAAATTATAGCCTCTTAAATTAATACCTACCCTTTGAAAATGATTTCGTGGTTTTTATTTGAAGTGAAATAATTTTAGATTCTATTGTATTCGATTGCAGAGGTTTTTGGTGAAGAAAGATAATTTAGGTGTCTGTTCTTAAAGATCTTGATAAAAATTTTTTAGTCCGATATTCTGTCTCATAATTATCATATTGTAATACTGGGTAAATAATTATTCAACGGTAGTATACAAAATGGGTACTTCTTACACAATAATTATAAAAAAAACAATATTTTATGTTTTTTAAAAATCCATACACAGTTAGAACAGACGTAATTTTTTTTAATATACTGTTAAAGGCATATATGTATATAGATACTGAAGGAAAACCTAAGAGATCTCAGCTCGATTAATTTATAAAAAAAAAATTCACAATTAACACACAAATAAAATGAGAAAATCATCAATATAGTCGAAATCAGTTAAATAAAAAAATTAAAATGTACAAATTTTTATACCATACGCATTGCTTGGGTTAACTCTAAAATTCATGCAATGTGATCAGCACGAGCTTTCGAATAAAAACGGACCATCAAAATTAGTACACCCACAAAAAAGGGTTGGGGCACCGCAAGTAAAATAAAAATAGCCGAACTGAGAACCTCATCTTTTTGAAGTGATTAAATTTACTTAAACAAAAAGTATCTAAAGATATTTTCAAAAGTTTTTTCGTGTACCTAATACATTTACTATAGCAATGTTATTTCGTCTGGCCCTAAAAGTCCGTCCTTACACTAGAGAAATCGCGAACCTTTTTAGTTAGTGAAACCAATCAAAACTAAGTGGCTGTATCAAAAAAGAACCCTTCGAGGCCACTTTTTAATAAAATTTATTTTATATCTGCGAGAAATAAAACACATTTTAAAAACTGTCAAAGAAAATAAAAAAATCACCAAAAGACTTGGCAGTTTTTTCCGACTCGACATTGATCAACAACATTATCATTGATCATCGTCATCATCAGCATATAACCTCACGATGACATTCGAGGGTCTGCCACGCTGGTCCAGTGGTCCAATTTCACTAAGTTTTGTAGTAACAGAAAGTATGAATATTGTTTTAATTTAAGACCTCAAAGCCGGATCAACGTAATTAAACACTATTTGTTAGTCTTGAACACTTCTGTGCTTTGGAGGCCATGGCCGTGAGTACGGGTTGCAATCGCCAACTGGCAGGTTAAGCTTTGTAGTTCTTCAAGCGGCATAAAAACTTAAGGTATTTGGCAACTAACTTTTTTATCTATCCATTGGAGTAGTGTGGTGAAGTATGCTCCACAGATCCTTAATTATTTGACAGGCCGTTGGTCTAGTGGTTAGCGAACCTGACTGCTACACCGAAGGCCGTGGGTTTGATTCCAACCCAGGTCAAACTTTTATGTGATGAACAGGAATGTTTGTTCTGTGTTCCTCGTATAGTACGAAAACTGAGAGATCAGTTCCTTACCTGCTGATGAAGGTATTCCCCGATGAGCGGCGGGTAGGAGAGGTATCTGTCGGAGGCCATGTTGTAGTAGGAGCCGTCCAGCGGCGGCATTGGGCTCGGTGCCGGCACGTAGTTCTGCTTGCCTGGTGACAATTTTGTCCCGTTATAACTACTCTCAGAATTACATTATCTTCAAGTCAAGTGTGAATAGGCTTTTACTTAGTACGCTTGACCATCGAAGACATCATGGCCACTTGCCATCAGGTGGGATCGTGTCAAGCGCTAACTTATCTAAGGTAAAATATACATACAAATATTTAATGTCGTTTGCTTTAGTTTAATGAGTATAATATTTTTATAAGCATGGCCTGAAATAGCATACAAGATTGACTTTAGACAA
Source organism: Asbolis capucinus (assembly GCA_018249125.1). Taxonomy (NCBI): domain Eukaryota; kingdom Metazoa; phylum Arthropoda; class Insecta; order Lepidoptera; family Hesperiidae; genus Asbolis; species Asbolis capucinus. The sequence goes on along the minus strand of DWJZ01001153.1, from coordinate 13,861 downwards.
CGGAACTTCTGAACGGTTTACTCGTAGGTACAGCACAGTTCAATTTACTTCGTTATTTTGATACAGTTCCAGGATAATTCAGAATGGCTTCGTAAGTTTAAAATAACTATGTTTGAATACTCACCAGCGCTTCTCCCGAGGGTGCTGTGACCAGATATATCCTTGTGTCTGTGAGGGTGGGGCAGGGTGCGCGCGTGGTCACCCTCGTACACTGCGTAGTTGGGGGGTGGGTAGTCCAGGGGTGGTGGGATCACCAGTCCCTGATCATCCATGAGGTAGGCTTCGGTCTGCACGTGGAATGTTTATTTAAAAAAATAATAATCTATGACAATTTTATAATTAATTAAATATATAATAATTGATTTATTATTAAATACAATCTGATTATTTTTGATTTAAAATAATTTTCTTGGGAAATTAAAAACTTGATTATCTTTTTCATTTTCTGACCCTGTAATTTCCAAAACTTCAGTTCAGAGTTTCAATTTAAAAAAGATTTAAAGTGAGTAATCTTTTTTTGTTAAATTAGATTTGTTAGGTTAGATGCATACTATGTTATAAGTAACAAGTTACTTATCATCATATGGATGTTTGTTCTACATAATAAATAATTAAATTGAATAATGGAATTAGACAAATTATAATCAATTAATTAAATTACTCGAACTTAACTTAAAGATCTTACCTGATTCAACATATGTCTGTTGGGCATCGATGGTACTTCCGGTATTGGTGGAGGCTGTCTGTCATCACCATCATCTTGTGAGTACGTCTCTGACTTCTCCGACACAGAACTTAGGGTTTCTCCGGTCATGGTGTCGTTGTACGATGAAGGCGCGTACATCTCTATGGTCGCAGACTTTGAAGCCTGACCGGCTTGTTCTGATGAACAGAAGGATATAAATTTAAACTACAATGCTTCGATATTTATAGATTAATATATTATATACTACAAGTAATTTGTACAGAATTCACGATAAAATTTTAGTTTTGAGAAGAAATACAGAAATTAACAGTTATAAAAATTGAGATTCCATCTCAACAATTTTTTTTTCAACAAAATTTGTACTTTTAAAAAGCAACTAACAATTACACTATATTGAACAGAGGAGAACACCAAATATTAATATAAAAATAGAAAGCTTTAAAACAACAGGTTTTTCCGAACAAATCTGCGGGACCAAAATGATATTGATTTTTAAAAACATTACTTACATATTTGAGTCCAACAGCATTGTTTCGGACAAACCTTTCTGATACTCATAGCAAACACAACACACAATGAAAAAAGCTAAACACTGGCATCAATTTGCAAAACTGTTTTGCATAATATTATTTGCAATATTCTTAATTATTAACGGGTGTTAGTAAACGAACGAGCTGCTCTCAAATATCGCGTTTTCGTCTAACTTGATTGAAATTGCGTCTCCCAACGTCACTGGTAATTCTCTTATTTTGAACAACTTCGATATGAGATCCGGATAATCTAAGCCCATTAACGGATGATGGGAAAATTAGATCAGTGAAAATTAGAGAGTTGAAAATTTAATTGGAGCAAAATTAGAGTTGTTCCAAAACAACAGGGCTTAATCTCTCACTAATGTTGTAAGTTAGAGTAATCCCTTTAATAATAAACCACTGACGTACAAAGTACAAAACTGTCAATTATCGGACGACATAGGAGTATTAAGCGAAGATTGAATCGTGTGGCGAGCTAATTAGCACGTAACCGCGGCTATCCCCGTAATGGAAATCTCTATTTAAAATAGTTAGCTGACTATTCGTCAGCCACAAACTATTTGCAAATTGTAGCCATGAGTAAAGTAGAGCATAGAAACTTCGTCAATTTTCGACATGTGTCCAATAATGTATCAAATGATAACAGTTACAGCAAGGATAATAATTTCATTATTATTTGTCACAATTCAAAGATTGACGAAGATGAATTCAATGAATAAAATGATAAATACGATGATACAAACACTGTAAACTTACCTTTTAATCGCCGGGATCGTCTTTTGAAAATAAAACAAGCAACTAAAGCCGCATTAATCAAAATCAATATAGCTCCAGTAATAGACACATAAACAATGACAGTTTTGGACACATCCGATGTTTCTACGTATTCTGTTGACACTACATTCAGCTCGCCTACTTCTGATGAAGCTAATGAGAGAAGAGAAAAATAAAAGAAATTAGCAAACAAGGAAAGAGCACCAAAATAGGGATGTGTGGACTTGAAGATTATTAGAACAATGTTTTAGTTTTTATAAAGGTGGAAGGATATATTTTATAATAACTTTTAAAGATATTTGTTGCAACATGGAGATATTTTTGCAATTACTATTTTTCTTTGTTTTGTTTTTTTTTTTACTATTTTTCTTTTCTGTTTTGATTCGGTGAAGAAAAATATCGTGAGTAAAATACACACCTAACATTTACTTACTATGTGATAATACATTATGTAGCGTTCATAACCCAGCGGCTTATTTCGATTGTAAGCCAACGAAAAAGTTCAGCAAAAGCGAGCGCGGTCTGCAGGATGGGTGAATGCTAGTGACAAAAATTTCATGAGCGCTTCCGTGCTTCAGGGGGCACGTAAATCCGTCGGTGCTGGTTGTTATCATTACATAATAATCCCTAAGCTTCGTCCGAGGCCTTTGTGCGGCACAAAAACTTGGATTTGCCCCATCCACCAATCCACATTTGTGGTGTGATGGATTATGCTTCAGGTCTCTTTAGTGTAAGGATAAGCCCGTGCCCATTAGTGGGCCATCAATGGGTTGAAGCCAATACTACTTTAATTCACACAGTAAACAGACTTCAAATGCCTTAACTTTAAAGACAGAACAAATTGATAGCAACGAAACTAATTTAGTTGCGAGTTAATAGTTAAACATTCTTTAACAAAAGCAATATAACTTTGTTAAACTATGTGAGTTTTGCTCTCTTTGTCACTATCAAAGAAATAACTGTGATAACTCCCTAATGAATTGTCGCTAATAACTCAAGAAACGAATTATAAATTAACAAGTATTTTAATTAACGAATTTCCAAACCATTTAATAAGTATGGCGTGTTCTTCATGTAATTTTATTGTTGGATACAGTAAGATTTCGTTTCAATTAATTTGGAATTAATTACATTTAAAATTTGGAGTTTTGTTGAAGCGCGTTTACACTTCACAAAAACTTGCAAAATTAAAAATCTTTTTAAATATAATGTTCTCAAAAATGAATCTAATTTTGATACTATTTTATTATATCCATCCTGTTTCTCATCGTCTAAAACATTGATTTTGAAATCTTCAAATCCACACACGACAGCTGTTTCTGAGTCTACGACGACATCCATCGTGTCAAACCTCGGATCCGTTTGTTTGTCCGTCTGTGCAAACAGAAGCCCACAAGTAGGACGTTCAGAAGGATCAATGCAGTGCCCACTATCGTTCCCGTTATTATAAACACACCGGGGACGTTGTATGAGTTGTACTCCTCAGATTGTACTGAGGAAGGTATTACGTCTGTAGCGAAAGGTATAAAATCAGTTGTGATGTTTATATGGAATGAGTTAGATGATTTAAATGTTATGTTTATGACATATTTGAAGATTCATTAAATTACCAAGAAATTATTAAAGAGATCTGTAAGAAAATTAAAGATTCAACCATAAACAACCCAAGAGCTGGCAGATTTCTAGCTCAACGATAGGTATTGCTATACAAAGAGGAAACGTTGCCAGCATCTTGGGTATGGACCAAAGGAGCTTACTTTTTTCAGTCGTCATATCTACTTCGGTCATATACATATGTAAGTTTTGTCAGAACACCAACGCATCTTATTTCTTACCCTAGTAAATTACAGATAGGGATCATCTTAGGGACCTACCGACGATATATATATATATATATATTAAATGAGTCAATTTAACTAAGATTAAATAGATCAAGGATATGCAACAGTTGGTCATGATTTTCATAGTATAAGCTAGAGTGTAATTATATAGAATATTGACATGTTATTACAGGTCAATACATTTTTAATTCACAACATTAATAAAAACGAATAGTATATTGATAAATGGAATTATAACAAAATTTCACTTATTGATATAAATTTTGTGACGTTCAAATAAAAATTACTATGTATAATATGAATTAGATTTGTTAACACAATGAGATAACAATATTTTTATAATAAAAGTTAATGTCAATACTAACCAAGCTATCAAAGCTATTCTAGAAAATAAAGTTAATGTTTTCAGCAAATTTTTATCACCACAAAATGTAAGCAGTGAACGGTAAGATTTGAATAGGAAAACGATTTGAATTTTAATATTGAATATTCAATCCGTAACTAATTATTTAAATCATGGACATAAATCCAAATAAATTTTGTTATCACCGTTTATACATTTTACTGTCTTAATGAAATGAGATTCATGAAAATTTAAAGAAAATTTCATTTATTTGTAAACGGTTTGATATTGTTTTATAATATCAAAGCTACATAAATAATATCTCTTATAAAATATAGTTTAAGATGAAAAAAGAAAAGACCATTTTCTTCCATACTATCTAAAATGAATGCCTAAAAAAGTCCAGAAATACTATTTTTCTGATAATATAATTTCGTATCAATTCGTATCATTTTGATCTTCTTGATATAAGTTTAGGGAAGCAATGCTCTTTTTAATAACAATTTAGTTCAGAACTATGAACTTATGAGAATACTTACTAAGTGTAGTAGCTTTAGTATCATCGGGCCTGTATTTACTCTGTCCAATCTTGTTTATAGCCATTACAGAAAATACATAATCTGTATTCTTTTCCAAATTTCCAATTGTATAAGTTGTTGCATTCCTCGGAGTTACATCTTCATATTTGTAGGATTCATCATATATTTTCCTAAAAATATATTTATATATGGAGCTTAGTTATTTTCATAATGGTCGAAGCAAAATTTAAGAAAGAAACAAACAAAAAAAGCGCTAATCGGGACTAATAATAATACAACTGACTTCGGACATACTAATAACATACTGTTCCAGGATGGGTGACAGAAGAAGAATAGGAAGGATTAAGGGCAGGACGTAATAAAGATGACAAGGCTTTGAAAATACTTACCTGTATCGTATTCTGAACCAAGGATTTAATCCCCCATCGAATCCTGGGATCCATTCCAGCGTGACTGAATTGTGCGTCGTGTTCGTTACCAATATAGATATAATTTGATCTAAAAATTAATTACATATTTGATTTCTTATCATTGCAATAAAAAAAATACTTATTGAGTTGCTCATAAACTTAATTAAATTCAATAAGCTATATGCAGCTTAGTTTAAAGTTACATTTTGTTTTCGATAATTTAAAAGAAAATGTTAAAGTAATTTCATTACCTACATGGTATTATATTAAGATTTATAAAAAGACTAGAATTGATATTAATAAAATTCATTATAAAAATTTGTTCGCTTTAAAAATAACCTTACCTGGAGCGCTAGTGATATCTAATTTGACGGACGTGGTGCTGAATCCCAGATCGTTCCTAGCTCCGCATTCATAGGATCCGTAGTCTGAGGAAATGACGTCATTGATGAGCAAAACGGAAGTGTAGGTGACGGGGTCCAGTTTGTGGAACTCCGCGAAGTATTTCGTCGAGGTGTTCACTGGGAGCTTAGCGCCGTTCTTGGACCAGGTGAAGTTAGGAGCTGGAGCTGCTTTGCATCTGAGTTAGCAAAAAAGAGAAGTCAGGAGAAGTCTTTATAACACGAATAATGAATAAGGAACTTTGTAAAATTATTGATTCATTGCCATAAAGTACATAAATAGATATCTTAGGACAACTCACACATGGCCATCTTATTCCAAATTAAGTATAAAATATGTTAATCAGACAATTGATAAACATAGACATATTATTAAACATTCCGCGCTTCAAAAAATTGTTGTTCTGGGTTAAAATCACACACACGACCTTTAGTCCTCAGGTTAACTAACCACTAGACCAGGTCAGTCAAAGTAACAAAATAAATTCAATATCAAACCATTTATTTGTGTAAATATATTAATGTAACCTACATTCAACATAACTTTAAAACAAGCATTTAGATTATTCACTTTAAATATTATCAAATCAAACACCAAAATTACATTAGTTAACAGGGTTACATTAAAATCAATATGAAACAAATTATTTCAAACGTAAAATAAGTAATTCAGACGCGTTAATTCACATCAGCGATTTTACAGCCAACGATTCGCAGTTGATTCCAAGTTTAAATTTTCAAAATGAATTCACACATTCGAACCAGTTACCGGCAAACAAAATTATCTAAAGCCAGTGCAGTAACAACTGTGATTTCATTAAACGCAGTAATTGCCGCGGTTAAGTCATAACGGTTGGGTTTATGTTATTCGCTGTCGATACTGATAATAGCAACAATAGCTAGTTTTCACAATATTTGGCTCGTTATAGTTTTCAATAGCTTTCATCAAATCAACGTTGATTTTACTTTCTGATTTAAATTAAATTTAAAATTTATTTACATTATTTGGCACTGTAGGTTTTTTTTTTGTTAAACTCGACAAAGATGTGCTGTATTGATGCCAAATAGTGATGTAGCCCTCCCTGTATGGCAGAATGCATTAACTTAAAAAACCCATCCACTCTTTTATTAATGATAATAATTAATTATGGTATTAAGTAATTTATGGTAGTATAATGCATTTTTGTAGTGTAGCTCTCCTGGGCTAAACTTTTTTTACCTGAATGATTTACAAAGTGACAAGAATATTGAGATATTTTTTGTTGAGTTTCACGTAACTTATGTAATCTTAGTGAGGGAATACGAGTACGTAAGCGTTTATTTGATAAACATTAACAGCCACGTCATACAGCGTACGTTATTTCATAACATGAAATTATCAAAGAAGATACGACATTTTTTTTTATCAAACAGGCTTATCTGAGGCACTGAATGCACCCTTCCGTTCGCGTTTCCCGCGCATGCAACTTTATTAACCTAATTAATGGAATGTTGGTCTTCGTTACTTTTTAATCCTCTTTCCAGATACATGTCACATGTCAGATGATATTGTAAAGATGTAATTGTTATGGATAACTAAATAATTTTATATCAAAGATTTAAATTTCGAAGTCGGAATTTAAGCGTCATTTGCGAAAATAATTGAGCGTAAAATTTAAAATTCGAAAATTTAATGGACTGTATCTGTATGGTACTGTAAAATAAATTTGGCGGGAATGGTTTTAACTGAAGTCTTTTGTTCATTGTGAATAAATTGAAAGTTACAATTTTAATATGGTTAGAGTTTTAAAATAAATTATCTACTTACTTGCAAGTTAGTCTGCCGACTTGGCCAACGTTGGTCGCGGATTTGGCCAAACTTGGCGACGAATCGAGTTCAGGTTTGAATTTGACGACCAACATCACTTCTTTCTTTGCCGGGCCACCGATGCCGTTGTTCACCACACACTGGAAGTTCCCTACATCCGCTCTGCTGGCCTTGTTGATCACCAAGTAGCTGGTGAAGTTTCTTGGCTCGAATGAAACGGACTTGGCGGATATATCGTAACCGGTCCGCTGCCATTTGATGTGTTCCGCTGTCAGGGGATTGCCTGTAAATTGATATTGTATTTAGAATTGCTAGTATGAGAAATATTTTAAACACTTTTGAAAATACATCGTTCCGATGACGGGCTGACGTACAGTGACAACATTGTTTGACGTGACGTTATTTTACCATCCCTATTGCGAATTTGACAGCTCACGTTTGATGAGAAAATTTTGATTTGAGTTCGATTATTAAAATGTTATAACATTGTTTGATTTCGTTTTCGTTTTTGAAACATGACTAAATGGGATGAAATTCAATTATGCCAGTGCCTCAGATATCTGCATAATATTATTTAAAAACATTCATGATATCGTTGACACACATTCAAAATTTAAAATAATGTCACAAGTAATTACTAAACCTGGTCGGTCGTTAATTAGTTGTGGTATCAAATGATTACGTTTAATATTGAAACGAATTAGACCGATAATGGGCATTTAGTGCTGACTAAATTTGTTATTGGAATTTTCGATGCTAATTTTGGTTTTATTGAGTGTGTACTTTAGAAAATGGTTTGTATTTACGTATCCTCATTTCAATCCATAACTGGGCTCAAGTCTCCAGGCACACTCTACCACGCTGGTCAAGTGTGGATTGGTAGACTACACACCTCTGAGAAGTATAATGGCAAAACTCTTAGTAGTATAGGTTTCCTCACTATGGTTTCCTTCACCGAAACCAGTAACAATTAACTTGTAATATACACATCACTTCGAAAATTGAAGGTACGCGCAGGATATGAATACTGACCTCCCTTTTGAGAGACCAACTCAAACCAATTGATTTAATTTACGTATATCAGCGCAAAATATCATATAATTGAACTAGTGTGCTCATTCAAGTGTTAATTAAGCACAGAATCTAAGCTTTCATATTGCAATTTAATTGTACATTCAATTTTAATATTCCCTTACATTACGCAAAAATACATTATTTGTCACACGAACCTAAAATTAATCGATTTTGAACTAAAAATCCCGTAGTATCAATTTTCATTGTATTTATATACCGAAATAAATGTACACATTTTTCAGTAGGTATGAGAAGTTGTCAAATACTAACCATAACAAAAATACATATTTACTTCCTTTTATAAATAAAATTTTCCTTTCATGTAACATTTAATAAAATTGAATTCTAAATCGTACACAAGAAAATATTACCATAACAATACGCCCCATATAAACCACCACTCATGGACACAAATTCAATTATGTGAGTTAAAATAATTCCATTTTTACATTTTATTCGTCTTGAACTCCACCTCAATTTCATTTCTTTATCTTTTAATATAATTACGTTTCTCCATTTTATTTCTATTTCCCAAAGGCAACAGAAAAATAATAACTCAAGACAAATTAGTACAACGACTTTTATAGAGGTATCTTGTACTGGAATAATCGAATTTATTAAATCGAATTAAATGTTTTTTGCTAGTACAGTATAAATGGCTTTGACCTAAACGTCTTTCGTGTTAAAAGATACGTTTAGATTAATATATTTCTGTGTCGTCTGCCTGATTAGTTCTGCTAAGATTGGGATAATATTAGACAAATCGACCTTATAAATATCTATATCGTCCTTTGGCACTTTCAACTAAATTGTCTGGTAGTAGATTGTTCCATCAGGCATCTAAGAGGAGACCGCAGGTTTGTTCATCATATTATCCTTCATCGAACATTAAGGTAAATTATAAATAATGTGCATAACTCACACACGGGCATCTGATCCCAAATCAAACCCACGACCTCCAGCTTAGTGGTCAGGTTTAATAACCAAAACACCAACAGGGTAGTCTACTAAACATATTTAAATAACATTCCTTCTCCATCTTTTTGTGGTAATTAAGACTAACTTACCAGTAGCCGTACAAGATAGCACAGCGTCTTCGTTGGGATTCGCAACTCCGTTCTGCGAGACCGCTCTGATGCCCGCGGGGTCTGGGACAAAGGAATACCGTGAATGTTCATAAAACATCAGTCGTACACTCTACTATGTTTTTAAACTAATATCGCTGCGCTTACTATACATTTTCAATAAAAATACCCGATACACAATCTGTTTATTATTAAGACCGATATTACGAACCAGTTTCATGGGTTATGGTCATGGCAACACTGAGTTATTTAGATCATGAATACCCTTTTACATTTAAAATGCTTACATTTTACTAGCAACGATAGTTTTTATCTATAAAAATAAAGCTTCAAATTTTAATTAATTTTATTTAATTTTAAAATTTAATTAATAAAAAATTACGGGCTCTGTATCAAACTAGTAATAATAGTTAACAACCCTATATTTATATCACAAAAACAAACCATATAAAACTCTATACATTTGTAAAGATAATTATTTCTAGTACATTAATAATGACCGCATAGTATTCGTATCAAATCTGTATCAATTCGTATTTGGTTATTAACGTCCATGGCCGGCGGTGACCACTTACCATCAGGTGACCCGTCTGCTCGTTTGCTTGCTTATCACATTAAAAAAATCGCGAAAGTATACACCTAGATTTCTCAAAAAAAAAAAAATAGTTATGTTAGGTAACAAGTATATTCAAACCAAGTATTGTTTGGTAGTTATAGTTACAATTACCGCGGTTAAAATTGTGCATTTTCACGTACATTGTGACGTGCATTTGTCACGTTGATCACAAACCATCATACTTTTTCGTTTGTATATTTTTCTATAAAGAATGTCGCCAATCGCAAATCGCCAATAGTCAGGCAGGTGTCTCAAGATATTCATAGAGAAAATATCCCCTTTTGAAACTACATCTAAACTGTGTACTGTTATTGTTAGAAGCAGATAGGTATATTCATAGCGTGGGCAACATGTGGTCTTATTGTCTTTGAAACGTGCAATATATACCAACATAACATAGAATACTCTAGATACAATGTACTACAAAATATATATTGGACAATTGTATTTAGATTTTACGCGTTATTGTTTCTTAATTGTAAAGCACTTGTTTTTAAAACTTGGATACTCACGATTTTTACTTTACTTAGCCTTGAACACCATGCTCACTATGATTAAAGTTAATTATCATCACCAATAGGTATCAACCACATTGGTAATAGGTATTTAAAAAGTTAGTGCACTAAACATCTCGGAAATCACTGCGATTTACTATCACGTTGGATTGTTGTAAAGCATTAACATAGTCTAAACAAGAATTAACTCGACCACGACCCTATATATGTATTTAGAACTAAGTTAATGCATGATTACAATCCATGACGATAATCAGTATATTCTTCTATTATAACAGAGACGTCGCCAGGTCAGCTAGTCATCTATCCAGTGCACGTGTACTCACAATGCACCGAAACGCTGATGTTGACGGTAGCAGCGCCCTGAGAGTTAACGGCCTCGCACGAGTACACGCCGGCGTCGTGACGAGACAGCTTCGTCATGTTCAACATGTTGCCTTCAGATATTATACGATCGTCTGGAACAAATACACATGATAACACTATGCCAGTAAAAGAAAGGAAGCAAGGCAGAGGGAAATAATAAATGTGATGTTTCGTTTGTATTTGATATCCGCAATTCAGAGGGCCTTAATAAAGCCATTGTTTATTTTTTTTTTCTCATTTTTATAGTCTGAAGAGCTGAGAAAAATTGAAAAATTTTCGTGTGAATCGAACCGTAGAGGTTTTCCACGAGTCCAACTGATGAGGACGAAACTTCTCTTTAGTGAGTGATATGTGTGCAGATTTGTATCCGTTTCCCATTGTTACGGACAAAGTAATTTTTGCTGAATAGGTTTAAAAGAGAAAAATTACTTTTCTTAAAGAAGCAAATTCTTAAAAAAAACAGTAATTCGCCCAAAATTATATGATTAAATACTACTTTATTATGCTTATCTAACAAAGTGCCTTAAAAGATATTTCGTTTTGCACATTGGATATGTAATGCATACCTATTTAACACATTCAATAATTTGAAATCTTCGTTAAGAACCATTTTATCGATTTTAAAAATAAGAGAATTTCAATTCCATATTCCAGTTGATTAAAGATTTCACAATTCCAAGTAGGTTTGATGAAACCTCAAGACTGGGTCAAGAGTCGGGAGGATCCAAATGAATTATTTACAAGCGAGAATAAATTGGTGAAATTCCGGTTTTGAATCCGGATATGACGTCTATTTAAGAATTCTGTTTTGGCCTCCTCCAAGGACATTATCAATGATAAACTCAGTTTACCTTTCTAAATATAAACCTTAACCCTCACTGATTCGTTTACTGAAATCTTATTAATCAAAAATTTATCCATATATGTATCAAAATGCGTTCCATGTGTACTATTTTATTTTTTTAAGGTTGGTTAGGGTTGGCGCGGGCACTGAGGGAAGGATAGCGTTATTAATACTAGAGACAATAATATCGATGGTATAATCCTTTTGTAAAGCCCTACCATCAAATAAAGGGATTTCTGGCGCCTCTGGCCTGCTGGGGTGTTTTGAGGTCAGCATACTAAGCCGCCACAATAAGGAAAAAATAATAGAATTAAGGAAATGTTCAGAATGTAAATCTATCCATTACTAAATATTACTTATTAAATACGTTAAGAAAATAAACGGCAAAATTTTAAACGCCATCTCTCGTCAATCACACGTATTTCTACTTCAACTTTATTTGATTAATTTAATTCTGAATGCCTCAGACGTAGCTATTACTGTAATATATTTTCAGAAAACATTTGCCGTCTCGTCAAAAGCTTTGGACGATTTTAAGGAGACTTTAATTAAGTTTGCGAACACAGAGTTATTCGTGCGAGATTTGTGATAACGTATGTATTTAAAGTGTGTTGGGTTCTTTAATCATAAATTACAGCAACAACTTTATTTAGTACTTCACGGGTGAAAGAAACTTATCAAGGGTACTCGTGTTACTTGTATTCGTAGAAAAGCTGAAAGAAATTCGTTAAACAGCACATGTTTTGAAAACAAAATCGATGTTCGATAATATTATGAAAGAAACGCTAAAAAGTATATAAAATTATCGTTATAAAAACTAACTCTCAGATCACTGCCTAATTTTCATGTGGTTTTTGCCTAAACCTAATATGATTTATATAATCTTTTATAATAAACGCTAAAAAATGGGCCTAATATAGAACCTTGTAGGACACTCACTTGAAATTATCTCTAAATCATAAACTTACTGTTAGTGCTATACGATGACTGCGTGATAGGCAAACCATCTTTAGTCCAGGTGTACGTGATGCTAGGAGGATTTCCATCAGCTCGGAGTACGATGATGAGAGGTTCGTTCTCTACTCCCACCGTGGTGTAAGGCGTCGTTTCATCGAAGATGGGGGCATCTGAGAAATAAACGATAATGGTTATCCTACTAATATTATAAATGCCAAAGTTTGTATGTTTGTTTGTTACTCCTTCACGCAAAAACTGCCAAACCGATTTTTATGAACTTTGGTACACAGATAAAGGGTAACATGGATTAACATATAGGATACATTTTAACCCGTGGGATCGGAATTTACGCCGGAAAAACTTGTACGCGTAAGGGTATAGCTTTAAAATAAACATATTAATGTAAAACTAACAAGTCTGTCTTTTTGGAAATTTCGCAGGCTTGGGAGTTACTTGGATAAAACTCCTGCGCTTACGAAGTAGCGGGTTCAGCTGCTAGGGACGAATAGTTTACTCTGAGGAACATGGAACCAAAATGGAACGAAGAAGACTCCGGCACGAATCTCCCTTTCACTCTGTGTAGTGCATATATTATGTTCCTGAGTTTAGTGTGAGTTTAGTCCATGAAACTTTTCTCAATAAAAGAATGACATCCTATTAATATTATAAATGCGAAAGTTTGTGAGGATGTATAGATGTTTGTTACTTCTTCACGCAAACACTACCGAGTAGAACTGAATGAAATTTAGTAAGGGGATATATTATACTCTGGAATAACAAATAGACTACTTTTTTATCAAAATACCCTGCGGGCGAAGCCGCGGGCGGGCCCTAGTAGGCTTTATTCTCAATATTTTTTGGTATACATGTGTTAAGTACATTAGTGTTCACAACGACCATGCCACCCACAACATAGGAGGGAATCACAATAGAGAGGTACAACTATAAAGATATACAGTTGTTTATAATCGTTTGGTGAAGGTGATTGGAATTATCCTAATTTTGGAACAAGGTCAAGTAAACAGTTTTAAAAACTTTTTAACGGGTTAC
>DWJZ01001152.1:0-25129 GCA_018249125.1 Asbolis capucinus | reverse complement strand
GGGTTCGATTCCCACCCAGGTCAAACTTTTCTGTGATGAGCAGGAATGTTTGTCCTGTGTGTCTGGGTGTAAATATTTATATAAGTATGTATTGTTTATCAGTTGTCTGATCACCATAGTACAAACTAATGCTTAGTTTGGGGTCAGATGACCGTGTTTGAGTTGTCCAAAGATATTTATTTATTTATTATTAAGCTACGAATATATGTAGGTACTCTACCACCCAGATAAAAGTTGTTGTGCAATTTTCCCGTAAGAAATTATTTTGTAAGTAGGCTTTACATCTCTCACTGGGGTGTGGCCCAATCTTCACGGTAAAAGAATTACTCCGTCAGGTCTCTTGCCGTCGTTCCTGCACATATCACTTAATTCTAAAGTGGCCGATACTGTGCAAAAGCCCTACAAATCAAATTGTTTTTTATTCCGTAGCGATACAGATGAGACTCCTAAAGCAGGACAGAACATGTCCTAAATATGGTACCCAAATTTGTTTTTATTATCGAATTATATATCAAACATAAAACGTGTTCATTGCTAATCTATTTCGAATATGAATACATTTCATTCCTAAATTGCGATATACATAATTAAAAACTTCTGATGTTATATAAAGTAGGCAATCAACGAAATCGGAGTGTTCCTTAATTAACAGTCCGTCGAATTCAGCCGGCTTTTCTAACGTCTAATATAAAAGGCAGGTGCGCGGACGCATATTTATCCGACATTTGGCCGATGAAACGTTTTTTGTTTTTAGAGGCGCGTGGCCATTAGAAAAGTGACTCTATAATTTGACCGAAACGGTCTATTGAGAAAAAAAATTGTAAAGACCTTTTTTCTAAGGCATCATGTTTCTTATAGACGAAAGTGGATTAAGGCAGCTGTAACGTTGCATAGCTTGTCTCGCATAAATTATTACAGTTCTATATCTACCGGCCAACGATTTCTGTACCTTTAGACTTTCATAATTCATCTATAACATTAACCTTCAAATTAACACTGCCAGTGTTTATTCTATTTTTACTTGGCACATGTAATATGTAAAAAATATATATGATTAATGACGATTCTGCGATTGTTTTTTTTATTCAGGAGAATTGCAAGAATATTTTATTTAAAAACTAACACGCAAATGATCTCCCACTCAAAAAGAGTACAGCCTCTACCACTGGACATCATGAAATTTTCTAAAGTTCCTGTCTAGTGCGTCCCTCATACTAAAGAAGGATATTTCTCCTAAAGGCGTAATCCCTGGTTCACGTTAGGCACACCGCGTTATATTCAACGCGCGTTGGTAGCAACGTAGCGCGCTACGTGACGATAAGCGTTAGCATGGTGAGTATTTTTTATCGGGTCTTCAGAACATGTTATATGTATGGTTTCAACGCGCGTTGAACTTCTAGTCAGTACCGGCACTAAGTTACTACATAAACTTGCCTGGCAAGCGCAGTAAATAAATAAACGCTTCTTGAAGAATTTTGTATTTATTTATCCAGTATCTTATATATTAAACCGATATTTTTCTAGCCTGGTCTATTTATTAACGAGATCGGTGCTCGGAGGCATCAGCTTTTTTCTAACTTTACCCGAAGCGCATATGGTGGTAACATCTGTCGGTAATATAGAAACAATTTTACATTCCGTCGGCTGATTTAAAAACGTGATACACTTTAATTGGTCTAGCTAAAGCTTAAAGCTTTACATAATTGTATATCTACTAGGTACAGAATAAACGTTGCATTTAATGAATACATTGAATCAAATCAAAATATGTTATATATTTTACCTTTAAATCGCATAAAATATAATTAGCTATAAGCTTTCCCAGTTTTCCCAGGAACCAAATAATTTGCATTTGCCTAGCAATTGTAAATTTTGAACGTGTTGAATAATTCCGGAATTGCGGATCAATTAATTGAAATGAAAGCATCAATATCAGATAAAATTGTCATTAATATATTGCTTTTATTATATATTATATACACACCCAAGTGCTTTTGAAATGTTAAACCGAACTTTCTTTTTTAATTCTGGTATGATGTTGGCTTGTAGAACAGTCTGTTTGGTGAGAGGTTTGAGTCCTGGCCGAGGGAGGCATTGTCGGTCTTGGACAGTTGAAAGTATTTCTCGGATAGTGGGTGTCATCAGCTCAGTCAAAGCGATTAGGCAAGAGAGACGGTCGGTCAATTCAAAATTGCACTATATAATTAATACAACTGGCAAGCTTGAATAATTTATTTCCTAAAAAGTTTCTTTTACGTTGTTTATGATGTTTCATATGCAAAAGATAATAATTTAATTACAAGTAGGCAGAATCTTAAAGGTATATTTGTATTTTATGCAACGTAATATATGTATTTCACGAAAACATTACGCGCTCTTTGCAAAAGGCACAATAATCAATTTATTAAACTACCGCTGCGCGATTGTTTGGTGTTGCTTTGCGAATATTCTGATAGTAAGCAAAAAGTTATTTAATAATTAATTGTTTCACCTTAAAATCAATTTCACCTTAAAATTAATGAATTGTGTTCGAAAATTTTTCATATTCTTTTCGTACCTCTGGAATTTAAATTAATATAATAAATAAATAAATATCTCGGGACATCTCACACACGGCCATCTGAGCAAAAGTAAGCGTTAGTTTATACTATGGTGATCAGATAACTGATAAACATACAAATATATTTTTAAATACATACTTATATAGATACACACAGAAAAAACATTCCTGCTCATCACAGAAAAGTTTGACCTGGGTGGAAATCGAACCCACGACCTTCGGTGGAGCAGTCAGCATCACTAACCACTAGACGAACCGGCCTGTCCAACCTATTTAAATATACCTACCTATTTAAAGAGAGAAATGAAAAAATTGCGATCCCTTAAAAGTCAATAAACCTAACCCTTCACAAAAATGATTTCCTACCTCATGCTCCGTGTATTACTAGTAAACATTGATAACTTATCAAAATAAATATTGAACTTTGTAATTTTAACTAAAAATTATTGGTCGATAAGAAAGTTTTCTAGATAAATTCAATTACAAACCGGAACGCGTCGATAACAGACAACTTACTAGGATAACGGACTAGGTACTCACAATTTAGAAATAAATTTACATTACAGATTTTTAATGTTTATTATGAGAAACATGTTACGAAAACTCAGGGCACATACATGGTATATTTGATATTAATTATGAATGTGAAAGTTAGTGAGTGCAATGTTTGTATTACTTTTACTTTGCTCACCGTTGTACTTAAGATGAAAATTGTTTCATTTGTGAAATTATTTGTCCGCGGGCGAAACCACATACGACAACCAACATTATAAATATCGAAGTTTATGAGTTGGATGAATAGATGTTTGTAACTCTTTCGCATAAAAACTACTGAACGGATATGAATCATATTTGGCACATAGATAGATTACAGTTTGAAATACCAAATAATAACTTTTTATCAAGACACCACTCAGGCGAAGCCGCAGGCATAAGCTCGTATTTGAAAATCGTGTTCAATTTGGCTGTTAAAACTAGATAGGTAGATAGTAGAGCACCTACTGTTTGTCATTTCCAGTTAATGTAATGGATAGATTAAAACCAGCTTTGATGTTACTGAAATGTTATCGTCATTGGCAACGCTACGCGTATCCTAAAATGAGGTATTAAAATCAGTACTGTATGTTTAAAGTAAACGCTGATTTCTACATTAATATAATGTAGTTATGATATCTGGAACAAAACGTTCGACTAGTACGCACTGATACTCCAGCTGTTTCAACATTATTCTCCCAAATAAAAGTGCATGAGTTCGACCCTGCATACTGTAATTTTCAAAGTTATGTGCGTATTAGAAATTAATTACTACTTGCTGAGATGAAGCAAAAAATGGCGAGAAAATCTGCTCACGAGAGAGTTCCTAGTAAAGTTGATATCTGTGCTTGAAGTCTAATCACTTGACCCGAGTCTTACTTATTACCTAAACCCCTCTACTTTGAAATAAAATCTGATCCCGGCGGTATTAAGAAAAACAACTGCATTTTTAGCAAAATTTTACATACATATATCCCTATATATATATATTTAGTTCCGTACCATTTTATACCTGTCATCCAAATGCCAATAAACGTTGGTTGTTATCGAATATTCGTTAAAATATCATATTATGTATTAGAATATATACGATTTTTGTAAGCACAAAATAGATCAAATTGCTAACATTATTGGCTTTAATACATTGGATTGGCCTGGAATATTAATTCTAATCCTATGCTAGAAGATGCGACAGAGATCTCGTTGCAGAGTATTAGAATTAAAGTACTGGTATTATTATAATTACAATAATTGGATACTTTTATTACCTTATGAAATAATATCCTACTAATATTATAAAGGCGAATGTTTGTGAGGACGGATGGATGGTTAGAATGTTTGTTAATCTTTCACGTAAATACTACTGAACGGATCTCAATGAAGTTTGGCACAAAGTTAAATTATACTCCGGAATAACACATAAGTGACTTTTTATCAAACACCGCGAGGACGCGCGAAGTCGCGGACAGAATCATGTAAAAACATAAAGTAACGTTACCTATTTTGCGTATTCTTTTATTGTATTGAATAATTTTAAACGACATAATAACATTGAAAATGGTTTGAAGTAGATAATATAAAATAAGCTTCGTGTTGCAACGTGATGTAATTAGTGTAATACCGTCCAGAGGCAGAGGAACATTAAGGGACTTTCACACCGTTCGCGCTGTTGCTTTGTGGAGCAATATTTACTAACAATGTTGTCCCTGTCTATAAAAAAATATGACTTTACCGATAAATTTTAATATTATAATAGTAGTCTACATTTTTTTATGTAAATTGTTTATTTTTGTGTATCTTCTGCATGTATTTTGCCCTGCCGGAATAAATATGTTTTTCTTCTTCTTGTATAGCCTGCTGTGTTAGAAATCCTGGTGTCGTTAGTTTCATATGACAATACCTTTTAAATAATAAAAAATATATACAAATCCTTTAGAAAGAGTTTTGTAGTTTTATATATGGACATGTAGATGTGAAGAGGTACACGGACTGATATATAAAGTCCAATCCCCGTTGTTATGACAATTTTCCAAATATCGGGAAACAGATATATATGAGATTATATAAAAATTTTATTACCAATCATATATTAACTGCTCTCAATTTTATTGCCTATCATATATTGACTGTTGCTCAAAGTAACAGTGTGGACGCACCATTAAAGAGTGACGTAGCAGCGCAGTACCGGCGGAGACACGGGCCACCCGGCGCCCACCCGGCCTACGAGCGTGTACGTGCTCCCCAACCGCTCTTGCATAACATTATATCCTGTACTACACTTGTATTGATAATTACTAACGACATAGGTAATTGCCATCAAATGTGCTGAACGAATAGTTATGTAGGACAATTTGAATTTGGAAGTAAGAAGTAAACGAAATCCGTTGATATGCTTAATCAGTCGTTGATCAGTATACTGTATAATTGTATGGATCTTAGCAAAGTCAGTAAATACTTTTTGAACGCTTCCATGACTTGATGTACGCCAAGCTTTTGATGACGATGAATGAGACAAGTTTCAAAAGGTGTAATAGATATTTAATTTAGTAAGTGTATCTACGTGTTATTATTTAAGTTAGCACATCTTGATACTACAGTATTGTCAGTTACGATCAGGTGAAATTCAAGTCAAGTCAAAATAAAACTTATCGTCACAACGTCATCGTTATGCCATGTCGTACGAGACACGTGTGTAAACATAGATTAGCAATCTCACGATAAATCACCACCGGCTCGTACTTGTGTAGTAAGCTCTAGAATATAAGAAATTTGCGTGTTGATATGTCCACCCGACATTCTAAGACGTTAATAATAAAATGCAAAATAATGTTCCTCTAAAGCCAACGACAAAGGAATGTAATAATCCTTGTATATTGTGTACGCAAAATGACACGAGAGAACGTAAGGTGGTACGATGCAGCACTGCGGTTAAAGTATTTCGTACAACATTTTCAAATGTTCCTCTGAAACAAACTTTACACAAAATATATCCCCAGAGATGCGAATACACAATAAGCTTATCTAAGTGAACACAAAGACGCTTGTTTCGAGGTCGCCAGTTCTTCGAGATGGAATTAGCTTGGATCTAGCTGAGTTGCATTTCCTCCTACCTTTTTCCAATATTGACAAGTTCTGTTAGGAAGCGCATAATGGCTGGTTAACAAGTTGTACAAAATTGAATCACGCTGAAATATGAACTGACTGCATAATATTCAATTTGTCTGCTTAAAGTTTGTGTTTTAGATTTCTAGCAACGCGCTAATGAAATGTTCGTTCTATTTTATCTCTAAATAAGCGGTACATTGATTTTTATGTATTTTTCAGGTTCATCGTAGTAGTAGAGTAACGTCTAACTACTAAATATTGTGGTTTAATCTTAATTAACAAACGGATGACGATTAATATCGTATTAATATCACATGATAATTACCTATCTTGTGATATTAATACGATATAATTATAAGACAATTTTAATTAAAGATAATTTGTGATTCTGATAAACACGATTCCGTAATCATTCTGTAATATAAGCAGAAATTACTGTTTTATATTTACCCTACCAACTTTAACATGAACATGTTTGTTGAAAAATATTTGATTTCCCTACGGATGCAAACTAATAGCATGTTTTGTTTAGGAAACACGTCTCTACCGCATCTACAGACAACTACGAGCGTAATGAGCAGGCCACTCTCCAGTGGGCCAAGGCCTCCATGAACGAACTCCGACTCGAGATGAGGGAGCTGGGAGACAGCGTCAACAACTCTGCGCTGTTACGACAACTGCACGTCATCCGCAATGATGTAAGTAACATTTATTTAACAAAATGTGCTTTGTGTAGTAGATTAAAAGTAAAAAAAGTGTCTATGTACTGTTCACGTTCAAGGAGTTTCTTAGTCTACACGGAATTGTGGCTGTAGCTCTCGATTCTGGAACTTAAAGTACATTGAACATTTAGCCCGATACGTTTCTATTGTAAGTGATCGATAAATAAAGCGACTGTCGCTTTATTGCGGCTCAGCTCGGGCTCGGTGGGTAACTGGATGAGTGGCACAAATTTTAAAAACGCTTCCGTGTTCCGGAGGGCACGTATAACCGTTGGTCGTGACTGTTGTCGTTAGATAGTGAATCTTCAGTCAAGTTTGAGGCTTTCGTCATAAAAATTTTGGACTCTTGAACAACGTGGTTGAGCATGCTCCGTGGGTCATCAATGAACTGAAGCCATAGTTAAAGAGAGAAAAGGGTTTATAGAGTCTTTCTTTCCAGCTGAAGCAAGCACTCAGCGAGACCGCCGACCTGGCTCACTTAGCTCGCACCCAAGAGACGCGCGTGGACAAGTTGGACAGTGAGGTCGGACGCTTGAAGTACGAAGGCCAGCAGATGAGGAGTATGATTGCAGAATTACGCACTCACTACGCCAAGTTATCTAAGGAGGTAAGTTATTTCCACATTCATTTAGGGTAGTTTTTATTTTCGTCATCATAATTAAATAACTGTGCGTGAAGAATAATTTTTTCTCTTTTTTATTCAAACTATTTCGTAAATAAATAATGTTGATAAATGGTTTCCTTTTGCACTGTTTACATTTTTCATTCACATGAGACAATTTTGTATTTAATTTTTTTTTCAAAATGTCGTTGTAAATTAACGTCTATTGCAAAGATTTGACGTGGCTCTATTGACACGGAACAATACAACTGACACAAAATTTCTGTTGAATGAGCTTGTTGTATTAACAGAATATCGGCGAAATTCAGTTCACAATCGATATTATTGTTTTGTTGATGAATACCTAGTTCCCACTTTTTTGCATTTTCGTACATTGCACATAACGACTAAAATCTTCAAAACGGTTTTTTTCCTACCCGCCTTATTGCTTATCCGATGAGAATATTGTTTTGTATAATATTTGTATACTAAGTAAGTTATACATGCAATATTAAACAATTAAGGCGAAATTAATTTATACAAAACCAAAAAACTCTGACGTCATTTAGTCATAATATTTAACAAGGAGGTAAATGGTGTTTGGAAAGATGTTTTTTGGAGTAATTTTGACTCGAAAATAAAATTAAAGCTTCCGATGGAACAGAATAATAATGATGTTTTCCCCTCGACACACTCGTGGTTCCGCTGCAAGCTTGAATGAAGGCGTTCCATCAAACATTGAAAAAAATGTTGCAAAAGATTTTTTTAAAAACAAAAAATGCAGCTCTCCCTTATAACTTACTATGAAAATGATGCCGGCTAAGCAGTGAGCATAACGACGTGTGTGTCCATTCATTCAGTTTGAGATTGTCTGAAAGCCGTTAGTACCATACAACGAAGTAGGTTAGTCGTACCTACATACCTTCTATCCATACCAGTTTTACACAATTCACGGTAGATCCAAGAGACAGGCTTTCAAATTATAATGTCCTTACGATTACATCCTGACTAATATTATAAATGCGAAAGTAAGTCTGTATGTTAGTTTTTCACGGCTCAAGGAGTTAAATAGGGGATAAAGTTGTTCATTATCGAAAATACTTCGTTTTTAATCATTATATGAGATGTTGAATTAAGGAGGAATTCATTAATAGTACCTAATCTAGTAGTGGCAGTAAAAAATAATCAAAAATAATAATTTATCGTCGCGCCTGTTGCCCACTTAGTAGTGATTCCGCTTGCAAGCGAGAGCTTTCGAGTTCGATTTTCGACGGAGGCAGATACTCGTATACAGCAAAAAATATTTGTTCCCGGGTCATCATTGCCTATGATGACTCATAGGTGTTTTTTCTTTACTTTCTATAAACTAGTGTTTGACCACTACTCTACCTGTTTTAAGCGACGATAAGGTCGTAGGTGGTAAAGCGCAATAATTAAGTAATACTCTTGTTATTGGTCTGGGATTCACTCTTGACGTGAAGTCACACTGTAATATGTATTGTGCGATATTTTTTTGTGTTCACCATGCCAATATGACGTGGGTAGTCCTAGTGGGGTGTATGTGTGTGTAATTTTTTTATAAAGTACTGAGCTATGTATGTATGTACATATGTACGTACTAGACTTTTATTAAAACAAAAAAAAAATTTACAATGTTGCATTTGAACAATAATGTTGCACTAGTTTAAAAGTTAAGAAATACATTAAGGATTCCAGTTCTCACCCTGCGTGAAGTCAGGTATAGTTCGTTAGAACTTGAATAAATAAATCGTAATACTAATTACAACTAAAGTTTCCTTATATCATTTGTGATAAGGTTCATTATCGTTTGCATTCCCACAACAACAGGTGGGTGAGCACTTCACGCTGGATGGTCATAACCGTCGCCAACCGCCGCTTTATTTACCGGTCGCTCTGCGTTTGATTGAATATCGTTTGAGTAACCAACTCAATCAAAACGATGCACTTTCTTTTATTAAACGCTTTTATTAAACACTGGGGTAGCATAGATGACACATATTACCCAATAAAAAATGACACCCATGACCCGAGACCATCTGCGTGTCAACAGTGATAGTTGGAACGATAGTCTCTCTAAGGGGATGTCCTGTGTTTAAATCCTGTTGCACGCATGTTTAATATTCAAAGTTATATGCGTGTCATAGGTTAATTATCACTTGCGAAGGAAAAAAACCACGAGGAAACCTGCAGTCCTAAAGGTTATCAGAGTTGTGGGAAGTCCAGCAATCAGCACTAGACCAGCGTGGTGGGCTATGGCCTGTACCCCTCACATTGTGAGACAAGACCCGAACCCAGTAGAAGGGTAGTTATGAGTTCCAACGATGATGGTGACATACCGGGATATGATCGAATGACATTGCTAACGAGGCTGCAGGTCCGTCAAATGAAAATTTTACGTAATACCCGAAACGAGACCGTCCTAACCAATTCTACGTAGAGCCTTAATATTTTATATTTCTCTAAGAGATTTTCTCAGCTATTTCTATTGAATCTCTGAATGATGTCTAAATATAGTTACTGCGAGTTCATTATGCTGTACAGTCAACTGATCTCTATGACTTTGAGTTGCGAAAATATTATTTAATAGATACGAGTAACTGAGGCGTATGTATGTGTAACTTCAAGTATTACTAAGATATTCGATAAGGAAGTTACTGCTCAGCAGCTTGGGTCAATAGCTCGGTGTCCCTTTAGAATAGTGTCAATAATTTCTTGAGCGCATCCGTATTTGGAGGGCACGTAAACTGGTCCTGGCTCTTCTTCTCTTTATTGCTACTCCATAACTTAATGGGCAGTTAACTATACAAAGATTATAAGTTACACAGATTAGAATTGAGTGTTAAGTAGAAACACAAGAATTTGTTTTTTGCAGAATACTCAATAGTTCTTTTATTGAAAACTAGCTGTTCCCGACGCGCGTCGCCACGCATTAACTCATCAAATGCTTTCAGAGAATTCTGAACAAAATTGCTATAGGCAAGGATCTATTTGCTAGCACTACATTCGTAAAGGACAAATAAGCAAACAAACAATGACTTATATATACATCCATAGGTATATAGATTTGGAACCTTTGACGAGAAATATCGGTGGATTGTAAAGCATTCCACCTGCAGCTTTTAGTTCCCAACGAAACTCTATTGAATGGTCGCACAATAGCGCATGTGAACGGCAAAACTGAGCCGACAGACAGGGCGTGGTACAACAATCATGTCATATCGTGTCACTTATTGATAAACTAGTACTGTACTCGCTTCGCTTCGGATAAGAACGGCTTTAGATGGAATTCTTTACATTGACTTACTCACATGTATACCGCATTAGGGCAGTGTGGTGGAGTATTCTGTAGGTCTAGTCAGTCTCTGGTCAGTAGTAGGACATTAATGGCTTTGACCTACAAATATATTTTATTTATGAGTTGAATTAATTAAAACTTACTTTAATACATCGAGTATACTTGAATCAGTGAAAATAGCATCCAAATCGATTCAGGCGTTTCTCAGATTACAATGACGTATAGACAAGTCAAGAGTTGTATTAATCATTAAGGTGTCTGTTAAGTCTATAAATAACTCAAGTAATAGTTTTTCTGAAATATCTTCCATTAGTTTCTGCCCGTGGTTTCGCTCGTGTAGTGACTTGATCAAAAGTAGCCTATTCGTTACTCCAGATTAGTCGATTTCAGTTCCAAATTGCGTTCAGTTACAATTTCATTGCGATCATTATATAGGAATAGTTAACTGAATCGACATGCACCAAAAGTGCTTCAGTTTAACGATACGTAAAAACATCGATTAGGTCGAATTTTATGACGCAACATGATTTTATACGACACTTAATTTGCACCTGGACTTAAACAGATTCATATGCAAGGATGTGCAGAGCTTTCATTCGTAAAATATTAAGATTGCACAGTGTGGGAATGTTTCGCAAGACGGGCTCGTACGAGGCGATTCCTACAAAAAAGGGGACCCCACACTGATCTGCTAACGTACTCGTAACATTACACGAAATCTGATCAGCGGCAGTAATTAACTAAGCCGTTGACGATTTTTTCAATATTTATGCTTACTAAGAAATTATGTGCAACGGAGGAACGCGTCATGCGATACCTTCTTTATAATTATCAACCTGTTGGTGAATTTTGAACTGTCACGTCCTTTTATATTTAATTAGGTATTTCTAATTTATTTTTCTAGTTAGTAATAGTATTGGTCTAGTGTCCGATCGCTGCTTCGCCCGCGTGGTAGGAACGTTGATGAAAACTAGCCTGTGTGTTGTTCCAGACGATAGTCTATCTCTCTGTCAAGTTTCATCCGTATCGGTTCAGCACTATTCGTGTGAAGGAGTACCAAACATCCATCCAACCATCCTCATAAACTTTCGCATTTACAATATTTGTAGGACTAAGGGTTCTACGATATATTAGTGCATATTCAATATACTTATAGTATATCACATTGCGGTATGTTCGTAACACACGTGTTCAAAGTAGTCAAATGACACAAGCATATCCCAAATTCCGATGTGGATTCCGAATTTTTGTACATTCTTTTCATCACGTTTTTGACAATAAAGTTCTTAGTAAATGCCTCTGACGCAAAAAAAATTACCGTTTGAAGATCAAAATGGAAGATGTTGTCCAGGTATGAATCAATCGTAGATCGATTGAATGGGGAATATTTTATTGTGGATTCCTACTTCCACTTCGATGGTTACCATTATTACTGTGTTGTAGAATAAAATATTTTCAATCAAACATGATTTAGCTACGTATATACTTTTATAAGATACAAACGTGTTTGTTTTCTACTTTATTTATTGGAATCAAATAAAATATCGGTATAATTACTTCTTCTTAGGTATATTAACTCAATATAAAATATCAACGAAAACCGCATTAAAGTGGAGAAGCCGCTTGAGAGATTTGCGGACACAAAAGCACAGATAAACAGAAAAACCGAAATACAAACAAAAGCTCTAAATATATTTTTTATCAGCTTTTTACGCTAAATACAGATAATGTAACCGATTTCTTTTCGACCGCGTAAAAAATCTATCAATTACAATTTTATAGTAAATATTGTTGTATCAAAATATAAATGCGGAGGACATTCGCAAGAATGATATTACTTATAAATAGCCTACATCTGCCGTACAGACTAAATGAGATACGTACTCGTACCTACATTATGTGCAAACTGGTTCGGCTTCCGCGGTCACGTGTACCATGAATAAAATGTCCCGTGAAGCGGGCACAACTCTTATTTTCGCGAACGAAATTCAAAATAATAGAAACAGGAACGAACGGATGCGAATCGTTCCGAGAAACGTGAAACGATGAGTAGGTCTGAAGTGCTCCCACGGTAAACTATCAAGAGCCTTTTATAAACTTTGCTTTTGTAAGAAATTATGCTTTTGCAAATTGACGCCACGCCGCGCCACCGCGCCGCCGAGCGCCGGCAGACATATTAAAAGCAACGCGATATCAAAATTCTCACTTTTTGTATAACTCACTTGATTTTTTATTTTAAAGGAACGACCAGACATTTCGTTTATGTACAAAAAAGGTTTTTCATTATAGTTTGTTAGGCTTCTCTAGTGGCATGATCACTTTTGGCGCCCATTGTATCTAGCGACATCAAATCAACAAATAATGAAACGCGACTAATTGTATCTAGCATACAAATATTTTATTTCATAAAGGCTGGGTATGATAAAAACCTTAATTTGAACCGGGGTACTCCTGGTTTCAATAGTAGAGTCAGAGGGTGCCACTTCCAGCCTATACCTGTGGTCACCAACTAGGCTACCGAGCTGTCAACATTAATTTAAAAAAAAATCTCCAATAAACCTACCTATCGTCTATTTAAATCGGAGTATTGGTTTCACAGATAAACTTTCCAAAAGGAACATTACGTTCTTTATGTCGAAAGCCTCACATAAAACTTCAAAATACTCCAAAAGACTTGAGCCAGTTTCACTTATATTACTAGTATGGAAATTGTTTCCATAACGAGTGTGTCTTTTGTCTTTATTCATAAAATAATAACAGGTACTATTTGTGTGAGATGTGCATTGATATTAATAATTTCATTTAGTGTGGCCACCTGCTCGAGCTGTAATTTATGCTTATACCATATAGCGCCTTACAAAGAGATATATACTGGTTCCATTCCATCTCGATGCTCGGTGCGGCACTCACCTGGTCTGCCACATGGCCGTCTGCATCGACAACATGTCTTGTTGTGTTTTATTTTTCAACAAATTACATTAGCAAGGTCTATTTATATTGGTCATGTGATGATACGCTCTACCCACCGTATCCTTGGTTTGACAGCATTGGTTCGTTCTATTAAACTTAAATATATAATAAGAGACTTATAAACTGACTTTTTAGCTCCCGTGCTTCTATTAGCTACAAAGACTTTGAGCTCTTGCCAAGCTCCTATTAGGTTCTATGTAGTTATTTCTAATTTTAGGAGATGTATTAAAATCGGTTCATAATATAATCAAAGAAGCAAGTTACTTAAAGCTTCACTTTCACTTTTAATTATTCCTTAACCCTTAAGTTATCCAATCCAAAAGATACACAAAGAAACGTGCTCTCGAAAGTAGACCAGGCATTGAACTTCGTGAAAAAACAAGTTAGGTACGTACAAAACGCGCGATATATTTGAATACCAACGCAAGTGGAATGGTCAGCCGGCTCAGAATTTCAACAGCCTCCTGGAACCAGGGAACCTGTTTCCGCGACTGCCTTAATTACGGCGCCGACGATTTGTAGCAGATGGCAGAAGCCACCCACTCTGCGCCAATAAATACATATAAGCACATACATACGTAGGATTGGAAGACTCAAACCGTAATACCTACTCTTGCAGTTGCGAAAAATTACCAATCTACCTCATACTCCCAACACTATTCATGTCAGGGTCATAATAACGCACAAATGTCATTTGAATATGCACGTAGATATATATCTATATATTTGATGCCGTGTGTATACTATAGGTAATTTATAGACATCATCATCTCAATCCATCTTGGCCCACTATTGAGCATGGGTCTCTGTATGAGAAGGTTAAGGCCATAGTCGACCATGCTGGCCAAGTGCGTTTTGGCAGACTTCACACACCTTTTGAATGCTAACTCCCCGGCATGCAGGTTCCCTGACGATGTTTTCCTTCACCTTTATAGCGAGTGACATTTAAACACACATAACTCCGAATAGCCAGAAGTGCGTGCCCTGGGATGCAAACCCGGACCCCCCGAGTACGAATTTCATAACCAAGAGGCTGTCACTGCTTAAATAGCAGTAGATCAATGTAAATGCACCTAGTGTGCACCTAGGTCCTATATCTACGTCTACAACGGCATTTGTCCAAATAAGTTCCCAAGTATACCATGATGAAATATCCAAAGTATGAAAAACATATATTGCTTATTTTTTCCTATATCATTAGGAGTCTGACATTTAGATAAAAGTAAAGCCAATTTGTCAAATTAGTCAATCTAAAATAATGTTTAACACACACTTATTGGTGTTGTTAGGTGGTATGGAAACACTATTATGCTGGTTAATTAAAATTCATTCTAAATGCGAGACAGGCCGTCCAGAGCATATAATTTTATCGAACTGTTATGATTTACGTAAGTAGCAAATATTTGCTTTACATTTTAATTAAATTCAGTGTTGCACTTGAGAAAACAATTAAATGAGAACGGGCAAACATCGAGCTTATTTCAACGAAACATTCTTTGTTGCATCGTCACAGGGATTCCTGTAGTATGCAAAAGCGCGGCGCCTCTATGGCTTAATATGTCTATGAATATTTCCACCTTATCTCGTAACCCTTCAGTGTATGCCATAGCGAACACAACTTCCGCGTTTTAAATATTCCCCTCGCTACTTCTTGTTTCTTCATTAGCGAGCGAACGCTACTCTTTGAGCCTCCCTCTATCTTGGATTTAATATTAAAACTAAACTAATTTTGAATAGTACTCAGGTTCAGGATATTATAAATATTATCAGAAACACCTGGAGTAAATAATTCAAGGGGTCCGTGGGGTAGACTTTCCTTCCAAAATTAAGGTGACGCAAATCTCAAATGGCATCTAGACATGTTTTGAAAATCCCGGGAAAAATGTTATGACTCATTTAATCCTTAGCTATCATTAGTTGTTACCAGATTTGTAAGTAGTAACAAAATAAAAGAATATTAGATACATATATCTACAATAAATTGCATTATCTGCTTCCTGTCTACGCTGTGCACTCCACTCGTATCTTGCGAATCGAACGGCTTCCATACGTGACAGAATATAAAATAAGATGATTTTGTATTGTTAACCATAACATCGGTGTCTCTCTACGAATCTACAAGCTGGGCTACGTAAGCAATATCAACAAGGGCTGCAATATTTGTATATACGTTTATGTGCACGAATAAAATTAAACATACTGAGACCTGCCCCTCGAGCTTGTATATTAACTGCTTCTCGCACGTCGAGAATAGAAACGCTTTGCATAGATTTGATCCTCAACTCAGGGCAATTTGAAATGGAATTGTTGAAATATTCTTGGCAATTCCTGAAGTGTAAATAGTATGTTTGTCAAAAAAGACAATAATTTTTATCATCCTACTAATATTATAAATGCGAATATTTGTGAGAATGTACGTTTGTCATTCTTTCATGAAAAAACGGATCTGAGTGAAATTTAGTACAGAGATGTAAGTTGTAATTTGGTATAACACATTGGCTTTCTTTTTATCAACAAAGTTAGAGTAAGCCGCGGGCGGAACGCATAGATTTCCTATACTAGAATTTACTATGTTACCTCTGGCATGAACAACACCAATACATATCTTAACAGTCAAACCCCGAGAACAAATATTCATCTATAACATTCGCCGCCACGCGGATTATGCACCTTACCCTTACACCTACATCTGGTCTTATTACATGAAGTACCTAGTGAAGGTACATACGATTACACACTAAGCTTCCACGATAGGGATGTCCAAGCTGCAGAGTTATAAAAGTGGATTTCTGTCTTAACATAAGTAGCCACATAATATAATTTATTAGTGACTATAAACTGTGGATCTGCCACAGCCTTCTTTCTTGGTTGAATATTATATCCATGTCAAAGAGTGTGGTATAGTTCAGTCTTCGTTATTTTTATTTTCTCCGCATTTTTATGAAAACTGGCAACCCTACAAGGTACGCAAGCACTGTTTGAAACAGGCGCAGAATTGCATTATTTCGGTTTGTACCCGCAAAGTTCACCCAAATTTAGTACGGTAAAGCAAAGTAAACTCCGTTACTTACCAACGAATTAAAACCAAACACAAACCCATATAACACTCCAAAATAATGTTAATTTTAATTAATAATAAAGCAGTGAGTCCGGAAAAATAACATAATATCATTAAACGTGGTAAATTAAATTATAACTGGTTAGATAATCATTAATAGAGTGGGACATGAAATCCATAAATTATTTATTCATCTACCACAAATCGGCATGACTAATTTGTTTCATCAATATTTCACTCCACATCGTGCAAATAACATTGCAACCGAGAATAGTAATTGCGTTTTATTTCTACTGACACTGTATCCTTAGATTATTGTATATTGATCATTGGCCGTGATTTAAAATAATATTTTGTTATAGGTCAAAAGTAAACAAATGGCGGAAATAGAGAGTTACAACGAAGTTTTGGACGGACATAAACATAGACACGGCGAGACGAATCATGCCCACAAGATACGGCACAACAAAATGGTCCACAGTCAGATTTCAAGACTCGCTCGCACCCAGGACCAGCTGGACGAGTTCCAACAGAGCCTTCAAACTCAAATTTTGGATGTTCAACGCAGACTGGACCGATTCGAGGAACCCAATTGGAACTTGCTCTCTGCTAAAGTGGAGTTTCTGGAACTGGAAACCAAAAACCTTCGTGATGAAGTTCGTAACACCTCGCAAAAAGTTTCCGACTTAGATAAAGTCCACGCTTCAATGCTCGAGCTACGAGAAGACTTAGAAAGTATCGAGAACAAAGCAGACAAAACAATTCCAGAATTCAGGAAGGAAATATCCAAACTGGACGTCAGCTTTGCTAAGGTGAGTTTCTAATTTTCCACCATTTTTTTAACACCGTGTTTAAATATTAATTTAATTACTTTTGGATACAATGGTGGATTATTATAGAGAATAAGAAAATAGTATAGTAAAACGATCTTTGCTCAGTGTAGTGTTAAATAATATAACTAAATCATATACATTGCTATATTCATATTATTTACTATGAAGGCGATGGAACTTGTAATTAAGTATCGCTTCAGTATGCCCAAAAAAATAATCACTATCCACGATTCGTAGACTAAAAACCCTAGGTTTAAATTTTGATTGTTAATCTTTAGTTTTTGAAACCACAACTACAATAAACACTCGCAATAATGCCTTTAAGATGAGGTAAATAACAACGAAGAAGGGATAGCTAAACCTGTTTACGTTTTCGAAGGGATAGCTTTTTAATAAAAGTTGCTGTTATGAAGCAAGCGCTCTTTGAAACAAGAACATGGAAATGCGACAAATAGAAGCACAACAATATCATCTCTTTTGCCCTTTGGCACAAAACATACCATGCAATAATGAAGTCGCTTTCTAGACTTCACTGGAAAGGCTCCTTGGTTTTTTATTTATTTGCTATTTATTTTATTTTGATATAATAATAGTAGGTAAACTAATATATTAAAGTCGAAACCCTGTCAATATAAAAATAGAATGCGTATTACTCGGGTATCATATTAAAGTGCAAGTGGTACAAATTCGAGGAGAGTACTTACAATTAGTGTCCGTGTAACGACTACTGTGGAAAGCAAATGAGATTCTAATGTTATATTTTGTTCCAGTTGAACGCTCAATCGTCGTATTTGAAGGAAGATCAAGAGAACCTGCGTCAATCAGTGAAGGCGATCGCGGTCAGCGTGAGCAATACTATTGACCGCGCTGAGATGGACCGTCTCGCTGTGAAGAAAATCAACGACACTGTAGCTGATCTGGAGACCAGGTCTAAGCAGCACTACTACCGCCTGAACGACCACATCCTGAAGGTAAATATACGAAGCACGAAACTGACTTTATTCATGTAATTAATATTTTTTATACTGCTCCGAATATACCAAAATATTATTATGTTCAAATGAGTAATTATAATTTCATTTTACTAATGTGACAACAGGCACAAAAATCACAATATTAGTTAAATTACCATGGATATTTATAAAATGAATTGTTACTATAATTCCATGCTTTTTGTCAAAAATAATCAGACATTATTTGCGAACAAAGATTCTACTAGTACCACTGCAACTTTAACGTAGTGGAGTTACCGTCCTAATAGCGGCGTAGAATAGGCACTTGTCCAGGCAGGCAGTCTAAGGAAAAGCGGGTTTAAAATTACAGCTTGCATTAATTACTGGCATAATTACACTAGTACTCGCGCAACTCATTTAAAGGGAAAAGACCAGACCATAACTTTTTTGCGTCCTAAGATTCATTAATTTTAATCTATGTACCTTCTACTGCGGATAACACCACGTCCACGTCCTTAACACGATGCAAAATGTTGGATCGTGTTTCATATTAAATATTTACATAATGCTACTTTGCGATTTGCGGATGACGAAAATACACCACACATATGTATGTACATACGTTTGCTCGACAAAATAGTCAATAATATCGTACCAGATCGTAACTTCACTAGTTGATTTTTTCAACTGAAATAACTACGTCATATTGTCAACGTATTTATTTCTTAATATGAAATTAGACTTCGACTAACTACAAACAACGATGCAGGCATCACATCTTTATCCTTTAATGGTATGAATGTTGGAAGGAATAAATAAATTACTTTAAAATTTACATTACGTTCACTTAATAACGGAATGCAAAATACGTCTTTCAAATATCTGTCCCGTTTTCCACATGAGTTATTTTGTTACACTGAAACAAGTTCTATTTTAAGTCACGTATTACACGCGGCAGTAAATTCGGTTTGTTGTTCATTCTTCGGTTTAATGCCTCGCAGATAACACATGAATTTATTATTCAAACGGAAGCGCGGTTGAATCTAAACAAAACTTTAACTCCAATTCGGATGAATCCGGAGCTAATGCGCAGAGTATACAGACTCACAACCGAACAAGATAAATTATATTATTAGCTATATAGCTTAACCAGCGAACTTCATACAGTCTTATATTACCTACGTGTTAATTATCGACCGAAATACGTGATTTTTAGTTTAATATATGTTATTTATTATTTTCAAATGTCTTAAAGATTACCTTGAAATTTCCGGCAGAGACGAATCCAACGATACATAGAAAATTTAACCCTTTGATGAATAATCATTGTCTCTCTGAAATATAAAGAGAACTCGTCGAGCCAACATTTTAAAATACTTTGCTTAAATAGACTTACTTTTTTAAAAGACTTTTAAACTATTTTCTCAATAATACCGTTTTTTCACAGAGCGAGGCCAGCAATATTGAAAATAATACAACTGAAGTTATTCCTCTGCCCCAGTTGATGGGAGAAGTAAAAGAGCTGCAACCGGTTGAGCGAGAATACGAAGATCTGGTGAACCAACTTCCAAAAGATTGCTCTGCCATATCTGGCCCGGCTAGCACTTACCTCATCCATCCCGGCAAAATGGGTAGCACCCCCGTTGAAACTTGGTGCAACAATGGCAGTACGCTGCTCCAGCGCCGCTACAACGGCTCCGTAGAGTTTAACCGAAAGTTTAACGAATATGTTCACGGCTTCGGCAATCCCGCTTCTGAATACTGGTTGGGCTTGGAGACGATGCATCAACTGACCGCTGACAACTGCTCCTCTATGAAAATTGATATGACTGATATCTATGGCGGTGTTTGGTTCGCCCAATACGACTATTTCTACGTCGGTAGTGCTGACTCCGGTTACGTTTTGGAAGTGAGTGGCTTCAAAGGAAACGCTAGCGACGCGTTCGAGTATCAGAATCACATGGAATTTTCGGCAATAGATCGCGACAGGGACATCTCGAACACTCACTGCGCCGGCAACTACGAAGGTGGCTGGTGGTTCTCTCACTGCCAGCACGTGAACATCAATGGCAAGTACAATCTCGGCCTAACCTGGTTTGACTCTGCACGCAACGAATGGATAGCCGTCGCTACCACTGACATGCGCATGTACCGCCGGACCGGCTGCTCGTAAATTATTACAATGCTGCGCGCATAGGATATAAAAATATATTGTGTTAAATCATACCAAAGATAACCTAGTAAGCGATGATACTTAGAAACCACTGCGTATTAAGCATTAGAAGGATGTTAACCGTAGATAATGCTTTTTCTGATATACGTAATGTAATACTCAAACTAGAGCACCCTTCTCAGATATGTTATTATATAAGCCTTGCAGTTTGAGAAAAAAAAATTTATCTTGTAACGTCATATGTTCCCTGCAGCGCTTTTATATAGAATGTTACTATGTATGATATATTTTTTAATTGTAATATTACTAAGCCTACATATGCCGGAAGATATGTACAATGACATTTCTTTTAATTTCAAATAAAGACCGATAATATGCATAAGATGCAATGAAATTTTGTTTTGTATTTTAAAAGAATAGACGTTTGTTTATTATGTACTTAATTATCTTAATTAACTCTCTACCTAATTAATTGTGACAACACTCAATGTTGGCGGAGTACATTCCATTTTAATCAAATTAAATGGCATTTAGTGATGCTCCTTAAGTGGTTGTAAATATTTATTTTATTATTGAAGATTATTATTACTTCTTAATATTTATAAAAATTAGATCGTTTTCACAGTAAGGTTATTGATAAATATTTTTGTTTACTATTAAGCTTGAGACGCATTGCAAATATTTGAAATAAAATACAGACTGCTCTTTACCGGCCGTTTGAAAATTATGGTTTGCTACGCCCGCGATAAGTATCCAGGTTTGTTCTTATATCTGTGCTCTACAATTTCAAATTTAATAAATAAAACTTTCAATATCTCAATGTTTAGTATTATGGTGTTGTAACTTTTCGATTTAAATATGTAACGTTCAAATTCAGTAGAAATGTACCAATGCATTTAAACCAAATAAAGTTACGAAAATAAATTATCTTTTATTGTTCCCACGCATTTCATGCTTGTAAATTTGCAGCCTTCATTCTGTTGTACTTTATAATACTTAATAATTAATTGGCAGGACCCAGTGATCACACCTGAAGGAGGAAGGAGGAAGGAGAGTTGTTGAGAGAGGCTCTTTTATAAGGCTTTTTTATTGATGAAATTTGAAATCAACTATTTACTGGTCAAATTAAAATCCTGATTATAAAAATAAAATTGTATTATAATTAAAAACTTTGGGATAGATTATAATCTGCTTTTAAGTATTAGGTGAACTTAATATTCTCTTTGTTATCTCGGTTATCGTCTTTTATAGCGCGGTTAAGGTTCCAGACGTCGCATTCCGGATAGAGGTTTTTTTTATATTATATTAGTTATTTATATTAATATAATATAAATAATTATACTGTTCGAACGCCGTAGATGTATTTGTATAAACACGTATTGAACGCAGCGCCAAGCGTTAATATTCTATTCTTCTTTTCTTAAATAATTATGCAGTGCACCCTACCTAAATTTAAATTTATTCATTTTTTAAATATTTATTATTTTCTTAATGGAATATTAACTTCTTATTTTGGTCAAAGAATTTTTATTCAATTTGTTTATTAATTATAGAAATGTTTACAATTTTCTAAATTTAATATTTAATAATTCATGATAATTTTCACTAATATTTTTTACTAAATATTTACGCATGTTAAATAATATTTATCAAACTATTCAATTCCGATCACTAATAAATATAATTTATTAGCACATACATACATACATACATAGATCATTCGCATTTACATGGAACTATAACACATGTTGTAGATATACATACATATATTATACATAAATATGAATACGGCGTTCAGGGGCGACAAGCGTGCCAACATGCGCGACTAATAGATATATGTATCAATTTGTTTGTAGTATTTCGAAACTTAATGGACAACTTCAACCTGTTAATTTTGTGTGACGGATGCGTGCGCATCATAAAATTTAACTTTTTAATTTTTTCATAACGCGCCTAAATAAATATAACTTCAACAAAGTCAATCCGCAATTTTAGCCGCACCTAACATTTGCGCTCTAGGCGGAAGCTTACTGAAGAATTTAATTTCGCCCACTTTCAACTGTCGAATTACCATATAACTTGGCATACTTG
This sequence comes from Asbolis capucinus, assembly GCA_018249125.1. Lineage (NCBI taxonomy): Eukaryota > Metazoa > Arthropoda > Insecta > Lepidoptera > Hesperiidae > Asbolis > Asbolis capucinus. Next base: position 2,213 of record DWJZ01001152.1, on the reverse strand, counting down.
AGTATGGAAAATTAGTCATAATACTGTGCTAACAAGAAGAATAATCTTTTGTTACTAACAGGCTAGTCTAATGATGGTATGGAATGTCCAGGATGCCTTTTAGCAAACCCAACTACGATACTACCTCCGATTGATTCACCTACTAAAAACAATTTTTTTGTTTAATGTAAAACTTTATCAGACATTATCATTAAAATCATCATTATTTACATTATTATCAACTAAGTTGATATCATATTCACTATTATCTTTATCACTATCATCATCATCCGTTAGTGGAGCACCAGAAATGTCAAAGAAAGGTTCTCCTTTAGGTAATTGGTTTCCAGTTACATTTATCAATGCTAACTTTACATTTTTGCTTTTTAAATTATTTATAATGACCAATTTGCTGTTGAGATACCGTCCGTTATCTATAAAGTTTCGGATATCATAATAAGTGCCTTTTAAATCAGACAACACTTTATCTATAGGTGCCAGTTCTATCTCATTAGGCAAGTCGTCTAAATCTACCTTGAAATTTCTTGTCTCTGCCAGCCACGTATATGATATGTAGGCCCTTGTTGCATCGAATAACTCCGTATAGTTTGTTTTCGTCAATGAGTTAAGTATTCCCATATTATGTTCAATCCATCTGTAAATTTATGTAATATGAATTATCAACATATTTATGTTTTAGTAGAGAATGCCTAAAAAGTTCAGGCAAAAATAATTTCGCAGTATCTAATGAATTAAATTTCACTTTCACCTAAACATAGGTTTTATATGGCCGTAAGTAGTAAGTGCTATCTCTATCTGAGTGGTTGAAATAACGCCTACCTGGTCCTAGGAAGGACTCTTTCTGTAGCGGGTGTCATCACAATACAAACTTGACTAGTTTCTGCAATTTGTACCGAGTATGCTGAAATGACTATGTAAGCGTTATTTAACACGAGTGTTGGAATAAGCACAAACTCACTCTTTATAATATTGGGTGTCGGTATAGACGAGTGGTAGGTCATGGCTGTAGCCGCAACCAAAGCCCCAGGACTGCAGCCCGACCAGGCGACCTTTCACTACGAGCGGCGCGCCAGGGACCGCGAGGCAAGGAGCCACAGGATTTTCCTCCCGCGCTTCCCCCACACATAACATACCAGGATGCAGAATTATACCTTGCTGGAGACAATAATTTTTAATTTTATTATCTTCTACAGTAAACAAAGGCAGTACAGTAACAACAGATATAAAAGAGACCTATGCTCAGCAACGACTACTAAACACGGGTCGCTCGTATAACAGAGGAGGCCTAGACCATACTCCATCACGCTGTTCCAATGCGGATTGGTGGAATTGTTACTGGCCAATAAAAGTGTCGGAAGTTCTTATAACACTTGGAGGCCTCCAGCATCGTTTCACCATTACTACTAAGCGCTAATAACCGGGCTTTTAGTGCCCTCGGAAGCACAGAAACGCCCATAAATTTTCTGGTCACCCATTCTCTTACCAACTGTGCCGGCAGTTGTTTAAAGTTTCCAATCACTTACGATCGAAACAAGCCGCCGCGATACAAATGCCCCAAACCGTATACAGGCATTGGAAATGTTTTTCTGTTCTACCGAAATCGAAATAGAATTTACGGTTTTCTCTAACGTATTTTAAATTCTCTCTAACGCTAAAATTTTACGAAATTTTTAGTTCGAGGGCTTAATTTGTCGATTTGTGGACTGATATGATCAACTCCATTAGAGGTTTATAAAATCGCGAGTAAAGCTGGTGCTCTGTAGCATGCCGCATATGTTGAGGAGTTTCATACGCCGATTCTTCACCTCTTTACTTTAGCAACGTTCTGCAATGCAATACAAATAATTTGACGTTGATAGTTGTATTGGAAATAGCTGAATATACAGGGGCAAAAATTATAGTGTACCTCAATAAGCAAGAACCAAGCTGAGGTGTGTGTAAAAATACTAGGTATTATACACTCCAAGAGAGTTTCAGATACTGAAATATTCACAAACACTTAGTGATTCGGGGAACAAGTCAGTTCTTTAAATAAAATCTTAGTATCAGTGCAAGAAGTACCAGTTGTAAACTATGACAGCCGATACACAGTTGTATCGGAAATAATAAGAATGCACTCGATCGATTCTCGTTTGAAAAGTCGTAGCGAGGTGGAGTCAGTGATGCACAATTTGGTATTCTCATTTGGTAATCGACTTTCAACTGCACCCTTA
>DWJZ01001151.1:0-25139 GCA_018249125.1 Asbolis capucinus | reverse complement strand
CACCCAGACACACAGAACAAACATTCCTGCTCATCACAGAAAAGTTTGACCTGGGTGGGAATCGAACCCACGACCATCGGTCTATCAGTCAAGTTCGCTAACCACTAGACCAACCGGCTAGTCTGACTGATTATGACTTTTCATGGTATAACCCAAAATCTACCGCGGTTTGATCGTTGGTCTCTCGAACGTCGGTCACGGGTTCAAATCCAACCCGCACCTCAAATTTTCAAAACTTAAGTACCTATTACAAGTTACTTTTCAGTTTCGGTGAAGTAGTAGGACAACCATTTATTGCAATTATTAATATGGCCGGTGGCTTGCATCGATTGCAAGTTATCGGGAAAATTAAACAACAGCGAGCGTGGTCAAATTGTGCATGGGTGACCGCTAGTACCAAAAAATATGTGAGCATTTCCGTGCTCCAGAGGGCACGTAAGGCTTTCAACTTATTAACGTCAAATAGCAGTCGTTAAACCTTGTGTTGTTTTTTGGCATCTAATCTCTTCATCAATGGGCAGTGGCGGCGTGGTGGAGTAGGCCTCCTATGACGTGGAACTCGTGTTTGATGGGCCATTAGGTAGGTAACGTTCAGCCATATTAGTCAACAGATGAACCAGTAATAATTAGTAGTAATTATGAAGTCACGATTATCTACCTTGATTCAATATTGGGTATCAATTGGTTAGACTGCTTCACAAATAATTTGTCTTAGGGCACAATCGTCCACAACTATTTATAAATTTATATTGTATTTCTACTAATATTATGAATGCGAAAGTTACTTCAGCATGCAAAAACTATAAATCTGATTTTAATTAAACTTGGTATAGGGATAGATTATACTCTGGAATAACAAATAGACTACTTTTTAACAACATACCGTGCGGGCGAAGCCGCGACTGGAATCTAGTTTGTATGTGTTTGAAAATGAACGATTAATAATAATTTAATAAAACTAATGATACACATTATTAATCGCTTATTAAGACGTATAATGAGTCTCACCTCCGTGGGTACTAGTGGCCATCCAGGGTTCCCGATCCACTTTGAAATTCCATCATCAGATCAGCTCGGCGGGATCATATTATTGTATTGTAGAGTTACGTATGATTTCCAAGTTTCATTCGACACAATAATTACGAGTGTGTAAAATGAAACTTCATGGAATCCATTACATGCAGGTCAAGCTCATATAAAGTGTGTAAAAAGTTTCGGAGAGTGTGCTCAGGAATTACACGATTTAATGATCCCATCCCCGTTCCATCATCGAACGAGTCGAGGCATGGCCGGAATCCATCCCTTCGTCGTAGACATTCTGCCATTACGAACGTCGCGCTTTGCGTCCTCTTTCATCATACGTACCGTAAAGGACTGGAATAAGTTGCCAGCATCAGTGTTTCCATTCGATTACAATTGATGTGTCCTCAAGTCAAGAGTGAATAGGCCATTACTAAATTAATTCGCTTTGCCATCTAGATCACATCGCCACTTACCATCAGGTGGGATAGTGTTCAAGCACTAATTTATAGAAAGTAAAAATAAAGAAAATAGTTATAGGACCAATATTACTTTTGAAAGAGTCGATCAGTATTAAAGAAAACGAAGGGCCCTTCCACATCGAATGCTACTTGAAGAGGACGTTGCCGTCTACGTGCTCGTATGTAGATATGAGTACGTCTGAGCATCTTATAGAATTCCGTTCTCTTTCTTCAAAGACCACTATTCTTACGGATTTGTTGAATCGATTGCGCAGTTACATTTTGAAAGCGTCTATAAAAATCAACTTCAAATAAAAAAGCTCTTGTTGTGAATTTATAAAACCATGATGCGAGTAAAGCTTTTTTTCAGCTTACAGCTTTGTATAGAAGTTTTTAAACTTTTTGTCGCATACATTTTAAAAGAAATTTTTGAAAAAAATATGTCCATCTGCAGTGGAGTTGTTGACCTAAGGCAAGACGACATGCATCAGTAATATTAACTATATTAACTATAATTATATATATAACATATGCTCTTACAACGAAATAAACAATTTTCATTTCATTAATTGATTTTGTAACAGCTTAAACACATTATTATTAATACCTATATTAAATTTGCATGCGTATGTGCTGGACAGCTTATATGTAACCACAGCTTGGCAAATCCTTCTGATCCGACTAGTCCTACTAATATTATAAATGTATAACTTTGTATAGATGTTTGGATTTCTTTGTCGTTCTAACCGTTGAACGAATTAAGACGAAACTTGGAACACGGATAGACCACATGGGGGATATGAACTTAAGTTAGATTTTATCCCGATTGTAGATTCACCGATGTGCATTTTAATGGGTTTGTATGTATGTTTGTATATGTTTCAATGCATGCAATGAATAATGCCGGCGAACCCGCGCGTAGAAACTAGCAAATAAATAAAATTAAATTTAAATAGAGTACGTTGTTGCTACAATCTGTTAGTCCTCGCCGACCACTTGGCCAGCTGGACTCTGAGTGACACTCCACCTGCTCGTGTACATTTTATTGGCGTCGTTGCCAGAATGATAAATATCCAGAGTCCACAAGTGACCCGTTGGTCACGGCTACGGTTCCAAATTGGCGACGTTGCCAAACCGAGGCCGACTGAATTAACTGCTTCCAATTTCAATATAAATTGTTTGCATATGTTGCTGGCAACGACGCCATAGTATGTTGGTGAAGTACGGCCTTATGTGTTAACTTGATAGGAATAAATATGTTTTTAAACTGTCTTAGAAGACTGTACCATAAAATGCCATACTAGCAAACCTTCCCGAATCGGCTTTTTTTGGCGTTATACTTCTTTAGGCGCGTTATGAAAAAAGTATAAGAGTGAAATATTCACTTTCTTCATTGGAGCGGGCGTATCCGTCACACAAAATTAACAGGTTGAAGTTGTCCGCTAGACCACATTTCATTAAATTTATCATGAATTATTAGACATTAAATTTAGAAAATTATAACTATTTCTTTAATAAATAAACAAATTGAATAAAAAGTTTTTGACCACAATAAAAAGTGAATATTCCATTAAGAAAATAATAAATGTTTAAAAAATGAATAAATTTAAATTCAATGATGTGATTTATTATTAAAAATTTTAATGATGCCAAAGAAGTATAACGTCGCACTCGCGTACATATGTACACGCATCCATTTTTTTTATGTGGATCAACGCATGGGCGCGAGCACCCATACACCGCGAGGCCCCATGCACCGCGAGGCCCCATACACCGCGAGGCCCCATGCACCGCGAGGCCCCATACACCGCGAGGCCCCATGCACCGCGACAGCGTCCACGACATACGCCGCCTTTGACTGTTAAGTATGTCATAATAAATGAAAAAAGATAACGGAAACCTCCGACAAACTAATGTAAGTGCCAGCATTTAGGACACTCGCCTTGGGATCAGCACGTCACTCCACCAGTCGGTGTACCGGCGATGTTGATAATTAAAAAATCTACATTTAATTGTTAACCTTTATCGTCTTCATAAATCTTGTACTGTACTTGTTTATATTGTATTTGTAATCTTTTATACTGTACTTGTAATCTTGTTTGATGTACAAAACTACTTGACGTAAAGGGTTTTTGGGTCAAGGAAATAATTTATTTCGAAAAACACATACTTTTTTGCTATTTTAGGGAATGCAGAAAAGGTCCCATTTATAGTTACAAAGGTTGTTAAAATTCTTTTGACATAAAAAACTGCAGTATCTAAATTGGTTATTGATTTAGTTAATGTAAGTAAATAAAAGTTCAGTAAAGTACATAAATAAAAGTATAGTATTCATACTAGTCACATCATATCATAAATGTGAAAGTGTGTATGTTGTCCGTGTTTCACGTCGAAGCGGAACGACGGATTGATAAAATACGAGTACATGTGAATCTCCACCAGATGATGGTCTAGAAACTGACATAGGCAATTTCTTACGAATATTGATAAGTACCGTGTGGGCTGAGCTGGGTCCCTGGTTGAACCTACAACAACCTTCAGAAGGTATTTTCTAGACGAATGTACATATGTTTATTTAGATCGGTAGGTTGTACGGAGTTAATTAGCATGCCCGCTCGTGACTCCGCGTCGTGGACCTCATTATACTGTTTGCTTAATGTCAACTAAACGACACCTCATCACTCTTCATGGCGCATTTTATACAGTATAAACTACTCAACTTACTACGCTCCAAAATCTTGTATATCGACGAAGTCTACTGATATTATAAACTCGAAAGTTCGTAAGGATGGATCGATGGTGGATGTTTGTTACTCGTTCACGCGAAAAGTACTGAACCGATCTTGGATGAAATTTGTTATACACATAAATTATAGTCCGAAATAATGCATGGACTACTTTTTAACAAAATACCACGCGGCTGAAACCGTGGGCGAAAACTAGTGTTGTAAATCTCTGGTTTTAAACACCTCGACAGGCATAGTTTTTTGTGATACCAAATTATTATTATTATTTAATCCTTAGTTCATAGCCCGGCAGCTGGTTCCGGCTGCAAGTTCATAAAAAGTAATCAGAGGCGCGGTCGATTTTGAACACGTAGCGATAACGTAGCGACTGAGTTGTTGAAACGCAATCTGGTATTCACAGTAATCAATCAGCATTCATCGCCACTTACCATCAGGTATCGTAGTGAAGCGCTAACTTATCTACTGTGAAAAAACACTGCACCCCAACGACGTCGGTCCGAAAATCATTCGTCAACGAAGTGTCAACTTTATTCCGATCAGAGTCAAAATTCTACTGCAGAGCAGACCAGTGAATACCAAATTTCGGCTGTACTGCAATCCGCTGACTTCTGTACTTGAACGGCTGAAATAATTTGGTAACTATTTGAGGTAAAATAATAAACATTCATGAATATGGTGTATGTAATCTAACTTTCATTAACTGAGTTCGATGTTCCTATGACGCAATAAAATATTATGACTTTGATTCGTGAAATGGGCAAGCACGGCTGAGTGCGGAAGTTAGTATATTCTAAATGATTCACCATTACACTTTGTTAATTAGTTAAACTAATTGTACAAATCAAAAGAGTTATTCCTATTGTTTAGTACTGACTAGTAATATAATAGTATGGAAGCAGTGATTTAGCTGGCGACATTAATCGGCCGCAACACAACCCACTATATTGGCTGTACGGAACATTAAAGATTATTAAGCAATAATTTTTTTTTTCTGTCAAATATATGTAGGCTTGAGATACGTTATTTGCATAATAAATTAACTGGACTTACTAATCTAGCGGTAATAGCCTAGAGGTTAATAATTCGGCCTCCTAGCCTAGGGTCCGGGTTCGAATCCCAGGGCGTGCACTTCTGACTTTTCGGAGTTATGTGCGTTTTAAGCATTTAAATGCCACTCGCTATTACAGTGAAGGAAAACATCGTAAGGAAACCTGCATGCCGGGGGGTTTGTAAAACTCAAAGGTATGTGAAGTCTGCCAATCCGCACTTGACCATCTTAGTGGACTATAGCCTTAACCTTCTCATTCAGAGAAGAGACCCGTGCTCAATAGTGGGCCGTGATGGGTTGAGATGATGAAATTATCTGGTCCATACAATGCACAGGCTAAACCTTGGTTCCACCCAATAATAGATCACTGAACACTGCGCAGCGCGCTGGACTACGGCCTGATGTGAATGAGAGGACACATTGTGAGAGCAGCAGTGACATGTTTACGAAAAATTATGACCGGCCGCGCTCTGCCTTCTTACCTCCCGAGGTTCAGAGCACTTAAGACTGTAAATATTTTGCCACCTCTTCTCCTACCGATCGCGCCCACTGTTGCTTCATCATTATTACAGATCAACCACTTAGCATCGACGCGAGACGCTAATGAGCGCTTCTCAGGAATTACAACTCGTACTTATGTATAAAGATGAAGCCGTGCAGCCCCATTTAGACCGCTACACAAATATTATCAGAATAGGCATCACGGTCAATTGTATAGGATATCATGTTTGCTAGACAAGCCAATAATAAAATTAAGGAGCTGACGCAGCTGAACGAACATCAAAATACGGCGCAGGTGATTGATGTCTCCGCCTACATACATCGTACAAACAGTACTGTCACATACACCATGTATGTACATACGAGAGATGATGTAGATCTTATTTCGTAGGTCGTTAAGACGATATTCGATTGTGTATGTGATACCCGCGAGTCTATTCATACGGATGCGAGGTAGTCGTCACAATGAAAATAAGTTTTGCATAATACTGATCGAGTCGTAATGTTAGAAGTAAACAGCAGTATGTAAAATGTGGTTAGATAAGTTTGGAGTAGATACCTGGCGGACTTCATTTTGAATTAAAATATTCGGCGGATCCAATTTCGAACTAAAACATTGCGGATTAAATTTTGGAGCAGAAACCGGTTGAACAAACAAACCAGAACCTGGCGGACTAAACGTTTTACAATGTTTTTGGTAAATTAAATTATTGAGCAAAAACTAGAGATGTTCCGACTAGTTCACCACAAAAAGTGCCGACTAGTCGGCCTCTTACTTTGTATAGTTACTTCTCAAGTTTTAATTTTGTATATCAAAACCTTTTCCAGAAAATTTTAAGCTAAGTTGCTAAAGACATCAGTGGTTTATCTCCTACTATTTCTGTCTATAAAGGTCAAACAAACTTACAAACAAAAAGACATTTATTTTTAATAGCTAACATGTTAATATTTTTATTCTACCGACTCTTCGGCCTCTTTACAATCGAGTAATAATAATCGACACATCTCTAGCAAAAACTTGGATTGGACTTGGACTCAAAACATTTTGGATCAAAAACTACAGAATTTTGGCTCTAAAACCATAACATCAATCGTCGTCATCGAAGGGCCCCATATTTTTAATTTTGCCTCATATTGAGGACAACATTTTACAGAAGTATGAGGCAGTTTAAGCCTCACATTTATTTGTATGAGCAAAGTGTTTAATAACAACTTCATTACCATAACCCACCCGCAACGTCTGTACGAGGAAACCCGATACTATTTGTGCTAAATATTTATTATGATAGATATTACTTGGATCATCATAAATATTATTGCCCTAGTTTTAATTCAGTTATACAAATATGTATGTCACTAGTGATCGCTCGCGGCTTCGCCCGCGCGATTTATTGACATAAATGTTTCCTATGTGTTTTCCACACCTTAACCTATCTCCGAGCAAAATTTAACTCGAATCCAAAACTGTTAACGAAGTTTTAACGTACTTGATAACTATCAGAATTTGATTATTACTTAAGTGAAAATATAATGAAGAAACCTGCACACCTGCCAGTTGCCTATAAAGCTCTGGAAGGCGCGTGAAGTGTACCGAGCCGCACTTGGCCAGCGTGGTGGACGCGTCGCATTAAAACATTTGCGACACAGTGTACACTAAAATAAACGTTTACATAAAGTTTTAATTTGTAAAAGGTTTAAAGAAATAAACAAATATCTGACCGCGGCTTCGCCCGCATCATGTCATTGACATGCAAACATCCGGACATATTTACGTTCACATTTTCCCAGGGGAAACTACAATCGGAATAAAATCTATCTTCATTATCTAGAAATGGTCTATCTGTGTGGCTAGATTCTAGATAGAACCCACTCTTCACTTTCTATATATATATATAGATAGAACTAGTAGGATTGTGTCCATTTCGAGCCGAGCCCACTAGTGGGGCAAATGGAATGGTCATGATGCAATAAAAATAGTAGTTTATTGTTTTCCTATTTTAGAAACCATCATGTGCACATCAGATCTAATGGATATCCATCAAACAACCATGGATGGATGGGTCGCTACCAGTATGACTAACCAATGCAGCATGCCAGGATGACCAGAGGATACTGCCGTCCACCGCTCCAGCTGATCAATTCATATAGCTCTGTTTTACATTACAATAGTCGGCTTTTTCTTATATAAGGGCCACAAATGTAATCAAATATTGGTGCGGGCCACATTTTATGCCTCGTCGTCGGCAGGCCCACAAAATTCCAAGTTGCATCGTGTAAGAGTAAGAGTTGGAGACCGCGTCATTTAAATTTCGTCATATCAATAAAACTATTTAGTTATTCGTCAACTGGCCAATTGGCCTGACGCACGGGCCGATTTCATGAAATAATATTAGCACTATACAATCAAAAGACAATTCAATCTAACAGCTGCGGGTGAATGGTGCCTCCACACGAGCCGACACCAACAAATCTCCTTCAATTGAGACATCATTGTGTATTAATAGTGTAACCACACGTCACGCTCCTGTGTTGGATCAGCTGTTCACCGCGCGTTGTACTTTCTACTACCGCAGGTCATGTCATGTACCATGATAGAGTAGTTCCTTGAGATATATTTTCATAAACTTTTAATGGAATAAAATAATTTCAGGTGGTTTTAATAAATCACATGTATTACGTCCCGAACGAAGTCTATAAATTAAAAATATTGGGAGAAAGTATACCTAGGTTAGGAAGGAATAGACATCGATTTTGAGAGATATTATATTTTAAATGGTAGCCAGCCCGAACAGGTTCATAAAAAGAACGACGCCCTGGGCTGCCAGTATGGAATTGGGATTAGTATTCTGGGCAGGTTGTAAATTGATCATAGTAACAAACAAACAGACGGATATGCCATCATTTAAAAAAATAACTATTCAGCAAAACTAAAGGAATTCTTTCTTTTCATTATATACGCTCAGTTGTACTTATCTTTCACAATTGAGTCAAAAAATGAGTTGTCCGGTTTTCAATCCATATGATTTTGGTCATTCTTCAGTAAGGTGTGATTCACAAGGAAGAGGCTAATAAATAAAGATGGCGCACACCGGAGCTGAGATTTTACAGGAAGCAAGGAAGCTCCGCGCTGTCCGCGGCATATCCGATACAGGAATAATTGCCTTAAGAGACATCGCGACGTCGTCTCACCGGAAACTGTTAAAAATATAAGATTTAGGGTTCCGGAACCCTAATATTTAGACTCTGCTGTCTGTCTGTCACCACGCTGTATCTGATGAACATGATAGACAGTTAAAAAAATGCTAAAAACGGAATAAAATAAATATTTAAGGTGGAGCCCCCTACGTACAACAAGCTTGCTTTTTATGCTCGTGTTTGCTCGTTATTGATAACGGCAACAGGTTCCTACACGCTTGAAATATTCATTTATATATTCACTTTAAAAGTAAATAATTTACTTAGAACAAAATAATTATTTGAAGTACTCGTAAGCTCCCAAACAACAGACATGATTTTTGCTGTTTTTATAGATGGTTCGGAACGTTTCGCACGCGAATCCGACTCACGCTTAGCTACTTTTAGTTTTACTTTACAGTTAACAAATATAGCGCACTATTCGTAATTTTGCCTAACGGTTTAACGTTAGTCTCTCGAATGGGAAGTCTTGGGTTCGAATCCCACACGCACCTCTAATTTTCATAGGCATGTGCATATCAGAAGTTAATTATCTGATACTAATGTTCAGAAAAAATAAAAACATTTTTATTCCCTTGAACACCAATTATCAGAGACATTCAAGATATTGTAAAAAATAGTTTTAAGGAAATAATATAAAAATACACGGTGTATTTAAAGATCTCGATAAAAATTCACTAAAATCGGTCAAGCCAAGTTTCGGAGGTGTTGGGAAACAGAAATAGGGTATGACGGAGATTCGGGACAATTCCTCAGTTCTGGGTAGATCTTCTCTTCGTATATCTTTAGGAAATAACGCCACAAACTACTGGCTTATATTACAATTAATCGTTTCACAATGATTGTTGATGAAAATACTATAATTAGTAGCGATGCGAACAGATCTAGTTTGTATTTACTTATTTTCATTTCATTTTCCGTTCAAAGACAGTCCATCAAATGTCACACCCGGAGTTCCCATCGCCAGATAACGTCACGTAATTGACCTCTTTATCACCAACCAGCAATCGTCACCACAACCCCTCACAGCGCACTTTGAGCACGCTTCTTTTCTCTGAATGAGAAGGTTAAGACCATAGTCCACCACGCTGGCCAAGTGCGGATTGGCAGATTTCGCACACCTTTGAGTTTTGCAAACTCTCCGGCATGTAGGTTTCCTCACGATGCTTTCCTTCACCGTTATAACGAGTTCCGAAAAGTCGGAAGTCCGCGCCCTGCGATTCGAACCGGGACCCCAGAAATAGGAGGCCCAATTCTTAACCACTAGGCTATCACCGCAATAAATCTTAGAAACTTTTAAAAGATCTTCGAATATTATTAGTCAATGCTGGGACAAACATACGAGACACATGTACTCCTATTTCCTTCTTTGTGCGGCTTATTGCCAAAACCCTCGAAACTTCTAATATTAAGCGTACAAAAGTGACGAGTTCAAAGCGTCGAATATATTAAAAATCCGTCTGGAAACTTCGCACATTAATAAAAATGCAATTTTTATGGAGGCAATAAATAATGATGGGACTGTAGATAACGACATACAAATGTTCAGTATAGTAAGTACTGGATTTTTCCAATCGACGAGATATTTGTACGAGAAGAGCTTAAAGCCAAAACCTATTTGATCTCCAAAAAGAAACAATAAATTGTTATAAAATCTATTTTTGTTGTGTTCTTAAATATACGTCACTTTAATTTAAGGAACTTTTTCACATAATTTGGCATCTATAATGTTCATAAACAGGATCTTCAACAGAAGATTCACTTTTATTCATTCTTATCATCAGGTTAAATTTTTATTCAGCATCAACGTATGTTAAAAAAAAACTGAATCCTTGATTCCGGTAATTTTGAAAACGATGCATATTTTTAACTTGACTCTCATTTCCCATTAATGTTTTTGATAGATCAAATTTATCACGTTCAAAGAGAGTAAATAACGTAATAATATAATGTAATAATAAAAAACTAAATAATGTTATGTATAAAAGTGGAACGATTTCAAATGACATCAACAAATTTTAAAAATATTATCAACGAACGACGACAACGACAACGAAGTTAATAACTTGAGCATTATTATGGATTTCTCTGAATCTACTTCTCAATCCTTGCTTGAATTTATCTCAAACGATATGAGAAGCACCCGCGTTAAATAAAAAATCTGCATTTAAAAAAGTTATGAGGCAACTCAAAAAACACACGAGTACAACCGAATGGTAAAATTGAAAAACTCCTCCTTTTTTTGAAAATATTATTATTCATTATCTTTAGTAGTACCACGTCTATATTTCCAACTCAGTCAAAATTAACTTATTTATGGATATAATATAAATTAGTTTTTGTTTAAAATGAATTAAATGTGTCATCGCCATGATTGCATCGCCATCTTTAATTGTATGTCACATTTTAATATGAAATATGTATTATTTGCGTGCTCAGCCATCCATTGAAATGGCTCATAGAATTCATACTTTTTGTTCAAACATCATGCGACTTTAATGAGATAAAAAAACATCTAAGATTTTAAAGACAATAGTTTCAGCCTGATGAATATAATATTGATGTCACCATTTACAGAAAGAAACAAAGGCATAATTAATGAATTTTAAGCATTCATTACTTTTTGTACTTGTTGTTGTGAAGTCACCGGTTTCACATATTTTCATGAGTGGAATTATTTAAGATTTACTTTTCATATATATTTTTCTAACATTTTTTATTATATTCTATAATGTGCACATATTTATGCAATTTACAGTTTAGTTGTGCGACTTGCTAAACACTATTTTCAAGTAGCGACCGAGCTACAGGCGGCGATATTTAATCTATAGGTAGGTAGGTAGGTATATGTATATCTATCGACGGAGGCATAACATAACTTCATAAACTGGGTTGCGTAGTTCAACAAAATAAAATACAAGGAAAGACGGAAATATCTACATTGTTATACTATTTATAGGTACTTAGATAAGAACTGCCGGCTGTTCATTTAAATAGATTGTACCCGGTTTGCGACAGCAGTCGATACCGGATTTTATATTCTGGTATTTATTACGTAGCCCGGTGTCCAATCCTAAGAGATCTCCGAGTGAAGTAACAGGGGCAACATGGTAGGAGGGAGGTAGGTAGTTCATGACCTTCGAAGGGTTCCAACATGGCTTAACGATTGCTATCTAACGATACCAACCGAGGCAGACAGCTTTACGTACTATTTGAAACACGCTCATGAGAAATGTCTGTCTCTGGCAGTCACCCATCCTCCTACCCGTCACGCCCGGGGTTGCTTAACTTTTTCGATCACTTCGAATCAAACGTACTGCCAGATAACATACCAGATTCAAGTCCAATCTATAATTGTTTCAAATAAACTAACTCTAAAACAACTAGGAGGACATATTATAATACCTATATCCGCCAATTTTACCAAACTGTTCTGAAAAAAAAACCGCAGATGACATTTCGTTACTTCAAATATTCTGCCCAGGTACTCGTATGTATGTAGTTACTGGAAAATATTGCGCAACAAGAGAAAAACTTGGGTATTACCCAATGTTATGATAATTTGGCATTTGTTAACATAATGAGGCGATTGTGAAAAATAATTTAATACAGAAGATGCAAGTAATATTTTTTATTCAAAATGTAACAATTTTTTTTTTTACAAATATTTAATCATCATTCGGAATCATAAAAATCTAAAACAACATTTGAAGACAAGTTCAAGTTATAGTTCTATTACTAATTCTGTATATTTCCTAGATTCTTCTAGGTTCCGTCAGCGTGGAACAATCTGCATCCCCTATGTCATCCCTCTACAAGTTTAAATTTCAAAAACGCTAGAACTAATGTTTATTTTTTTCGTATTAGCAAAATGCAATATTTTTTGTTTTCTATTCGACAATGACAAACTTCCAGACAAACTTTCGTCTCCTATTTCACTCCTTTTTTCGCGGCACAAGCAAAAGTAATTTATTCTTACTATTCTTTTATACTATTCCTTCTGAAGTTCCAGTCTACATACTTACAAATTTTCATCAAAATCGGTTCAGTGACTCTGCCGTAAAAGCGTAACATAGTTAACTCCGCATTTAAAATATCGAAAAAGCAAGTACGCGCTTTGCTTTGCAAGAAGCGGGATCCTCGATAAATTCCCTTTTTACAAAAAATATCATCGACGTAATGGAACACATTGTAAAATAATCTTTGAAAGACTGTTCCTTGAGAAAGAGTTTGCGACGACATAACTTATTCATTTATTCAAATCTATTGTTCGGGTTACTATGTAAGCCTTATATTGTATATTTTACACATAACATCTTCACTAGTACTTAATGATTAACGATATTTTATTTTATTCTTAACTCAAGGACTGTGCGTGACTTAACTAACAAGGTTGGGCCGTGACCACGTTTCATGCACAGCCTTAATATAAGAACCCTTCAAAGGGGAACGTCATAGTCAAAGTAATCGTAGCCAGTGAAGGATAACTCAAAAATTACTCGACAGATGTCGCTCAAAATTCCATGGAACTACATGACAAGTACTAGGCTTTCGAATAAAAAATCAATCGTCCGTTCGGTAGAAAGTTTTTTGTATATAAAAAACTACAAGCGACTTGAGGACCACCTCTTCTTACGAAGTCATTTAAAAACTATTACTGAAGGATCTTATTAAGGAGTAGAACCCAAAGCAGTGACTTAAGTTTTTTGTCTGTTCATCTGTTTGTCTCTACCATAATGCCAGCTTATCTCAGAAACCGCTGATCTCATTTAAATGAAAATACTATTGTATTTTGCTAAGTTTGAATTAGTTAGAAGTTAAATTCAAGAATAAAGAAGAACAAATAAATAAATACATAAACAAAATACATAAAATCAATTTATCCAGGACAAACTGTACCGAGTTCCCCGGCGCCATCTTGCTGCATAAATGAGGAGGACGAATTATGACCACATCTGGTTAACTTCCACATTGTGTCGATTGTGGCCTGGTGGGCAGGACGCAGCACAGCGCACCGTTCAAAACTAAAACTTTCACAGACAGATGAACGGGCAAACAGACATGAGGCATGCTCATATTATGAATACGACAATTTGTGAGGACTGGTGGGTGCATGATTCTTACTCATTCAGACAAATTCTATTAGGAGAATCTGTGTGAAAACCTTACCTATCAAGCAGACGGAGCCGCGAGCGGAAACTAGTGTACACTAATATTATATAGAGGAAAGATTTGATTGTTTGTTTGTTTGAATTGAATAGGCTTTGAAACTACTGGACCGATTTAAAAAAATCTTGTACCATTAGAATCCTACATCATCCCTGATGAACATAGTCTATACCGAAACTTACAATAAAGATAATTTGTTGTTGTTGTTGTTGTCTATATTTAATACGAGAAAAAATATGGATCCGCGTGAATATTTCAACAATGTAACCCAACATGTGAAAAAAGTACCAAAAAAATCCTTATATCGCGTACGCTGCGGAAATGATTGACAATAGAGCAAAATGATTTACTACAGTTTTATAGAGGATATCAATATCTACAAATAAATCTGTAATAGTGTATGTCTAATTGTAAGTTTTTACACACACGCCATTTATACGATAACTTGGACTAGACTTTTTTTCTAGTGGATAGTAAACAGGACTACTATACCAGAAGCTGGTCAAGTTCTGGTTTTCGATAATGAACAGGAATATGTATTCCGTATTGGGGTATAAAAAACGGAGACAGATGGCAGTACGTGAGAATTCCCATTACAGTAACTCACATTCTCCAAGACCCGCATACACCGATCAGCTTTCCGGAGCACATCAATCTCCGTATCAGTCCAGGTGGAGGCTGGTGTCTCCAGCCGACTGGCGCAGTCCTGGATAGTCCTTAGGATGTGATCCACTCCACCCAAATTCCTCAACTCTTCTTTGAACCATTCCCCGGCTCTCTTCGAGGTCAGAGAAAGTAGAGTTTCCATTGCTAAGTGGCCAACCTAAAGAAATAGTGAGTTAATTTGGTACTATGGTTTTGTTAAAATTCTATATATTTTGTAAAGAAGAAAGAAGGTCATGTTACATTATGTATTTATTATTCCCTAATCCAAACTTCAAATAATAATAAAAATGATATGTTATAGGCGCAACTGTCATGACCATATGAATTGGGATTTTTTTTACATGTTATACCCAATTGTGTTAATTTTTTAATTTCACTAAGAGAGCCATTTGCCACAAATAGCTCTAATAACTAGAAATAAATTACCCAACCATCACCAGTCTGATTGTTTTGTTTGACCAACACAACTACAATACTCATAGTTTTACTTTTTCTTTAACCAGTAGTTCATTCATCAATTTTCAAACATAAAATGATTAGATCGGCGGAGCAAAACGTATTCATACTAGTTGATTAAAACCCTACATGAGTATTTTCATGGTTTCTTTACATTTATTCGGGATAATTTACATTGTGTATACTTTTGTGCCATATTATAACCAGTCATAAGAGATTAATAAAACAAATACTCACAGTAATATTGTCTAAATCTAAATGTGTAGCTTTTCCTTGACTTTTGATCTCAGCACACAACTCCCTCACTCGCTCCTGTGTTTTGGTCAGCTGCGTCGTCGTTAAGCCACAGTCATCGAGGGCGTTCCTGTAAAACAACCATCATTTAACACATTGATGGCCCACACTGAGCACGAGTCTCTCTCCTCATATTGAGGAAGCATACATAATCCACCACGCTGCTTCAATTTGGATTGGTGGAGGGGTTAGTGACCAACCAAAGTGTCAAATATCACCATAAGGCCTCCGACACGGCTTAACGATTGCTATCTAACAACAACAACCAAAACCGACCACTTTACGTGCCCTACGAAGCACGGAAGCGTTCATGAATTTTGTGCCACTAGTGGTCATCCACCCTCGTACCGACTGGTCCCGCTATTGCATAAACTATTCAATAACTTGAAACAAGCCACAGAGCTTTATTATTATTATTATGAATGCTTTATAACCATAATACTGTTTTTTTATTCAGATAATTCAGTCGAAAAATACACCTGAGAATTTTAACCCATATGCACAAACATGTAAAAATGGTGAAATTGCACTGTATAGTCCGTTTTTCTCATCCGTACAAATCTTGTCTACAATTTTAGTGTCAAAGCAATGCATTAAAAGATGATTTTTGCGTTATTTTCACAAGACTCCCGTATTTTCATATTTGAAAGTCGTTGCAGCTTAAGTTATTAGTGTGTTGGATATGTAATTGGGACAGTTTTATATGGAACATGGCCAGTAAATTTTAAACCATTTCAGAGCTATGCATTTTTAGACTAGAATATGCAATAATTATTAAGATAAATAAGTAATTTATTTATTGTTAATAGAACAGATTTAAATAGTCACTCTAATTAACACATCTACAATTTAAAATAACAACAATATATCGTTATATTTATTATAATAAAAACATTTTAAATACTGTTCTAGTACTTACTTGTGTGAAGCATCAGATTCTAATAGGTTCAACATTAATTCTAATGATTCTCTATCCAGATCCATGTTTAATCGGTCTTGTGATAGAACAAACATAACAGTAGCAGTACATAAGCCCAGACTCTGTAAAAAATAATATTTGTTGCATTAAACATATTCTCAATGTGGGGTTTTTCTTATAGGTTAAGATCAGATAGTTAATCCTAGGAATAAAATAGCTTACAGAATTAAATTAATAAGTATACCATCATGACATCGTAATCTATAACTAATATTATAAATAAAAAATAAATTTTTGGACAACTCACAAACAATCATCTGATCCCAAACTAAACATACATAAATACTTTTAAATACAAACCTATATATATATTTACACCCAGACACACAGAAGAAACATTCCTACTTATCACAGAAAAGTTTGACCTGGGAGGGAATCGAACCCACGACCTTCTGTGTAGCAAACAGGTTCACTAACCTCTCGACCAATCGGCCTGTCAAACTTATTTCATAAAGAGGAAAATTTTATAACAAATAAACTTTAAATCTACAACCCTAAGTAAGATAGGCAATAGGGCTGGTAGGCGATCTGTGAAGTCCTTATCTGCGCGGTATAAACAAGTTCATTAAAATATCAACGACGGAAAACGGGGCGTAACTCTTTAAAGTCTCTCATAAGAGATAACATAATTTATTGTTATCTGTATAAGGGCGAAACGTTTGCAAGTTACTGGAATATGTTACGCCTTTACTGTTTTCCGTTGTCAATATAAATGGCCATAGCCCAAGAATAGACATTCATATGCTACATAAATAAATCACAATTGATAACAATAAACCATAATCACCTGATCATTGGTTGCATCGTGCAACGCACTAAAGAACTTCTGCACAGTGCCGTGAGCTCGTAAATGCATGCGGAATGCTGGAGCTGTACATTTGCTGGCCAACGTAATAGCAGATAGACATCGGGTTGATATTGGATTGTTGCCCTAGGATATAGAATATTATGAATAATTATAATAGAGATCAGTAATAATACCTGGAAAACCATATGCCGAATGTCCTCATCCTATATTAATATTATATTTTATTTATTTGGAGAGATGAGTAAGGAACATAATACATTATAACAAAATTAAATGGTTCCATTCAACTTAAGCAATAAGTAATTTAATTTCACACTAAGATTACACGAAATTGCATTGTTTAGAAAATGTATCTAACTTCTGGTTATCACTGTAATACATTTTTAATTAACTGATTCCTAACACAAACTGCTTGTATTATATATAACAATTTAACATAGACACATTCAAAAAACTATCTATCAAAAAACTGTCTATCATCAAATAGTTTACACAAAACTGCATTTTTTACAAAAAATACTCCCAACTTCCAGTTATCATCACATTCCCATCATGTTCAAACGAACTGATTGTATTATAGCATATTATTATGGCAATTTAACAAGAACACACAACACACAAATATCTATATCTATCTATAAACTGAACAGAACTTTTTAGATAGAATAAACTTGAAATTAATATAAAAACACAAATATTGAAATGTCTTTCCAAAAAATAAATGATCAGTGCCAGTAGACTGAAGGACAGAAATAAGTTTTCCCTTTTCCTTACCTGCAATGCATCCAATAGGTACTCCACATCGTCATTAAACTCTTGAAATTCTCCAAACTCTTGGATTTGATGGGCTTTCTTCACATTTCTAACAACTGTGTAGTACTGTAAGAAAAATATAATTTAAATATGATTCAGAATTGAGCATTACATCTATGATAAGTATCAAATATATTCAGCTTCGTGGAATGGGTTGGGTTTATATAATGTTATGTAAATGTTTAGTTTTGTTAATTTCTTTACTTTTGTGAAGCAAGCTTATTAGTTCTTTAACCAAAATAAATGATTTGTATTTAGAAACCTAACAATATTTCATCTGAATATGTCAGAGATAAAATTCTTAAAGCATGTGCCCAAGTATAACTTTCTCAATTTACATCAGTGTACATAAACTATACTAATAATATTAAGACTAAAGTTTTGTTTGTCTAAACTAATATTATAAAGAGGATTTGATTGTATGTTTGAGGAGAATAGGGTCCTAAGCTACTGGACCAATTTGAAAAATCCTAGATTATCCCTAGTAATAAAATATTTTCAAAATGTTAGGGGTACATACAAAAACTCTGATAGTGTAAAACAACTTGTGAAAGAGCCATTAGTATCTACAAGTCCACAATATCATATGCTCACTGTTACAGTTATATCACAATAACTACTTTTTGGTGGTAGCTCTTCAGAAACTAAGCAAGGGCAGT
Source organism: Asbolis capucinus (assembly GCA_018249125.1). NCBI lineage: Eukaryota > Metazoa > Arthropoda > Insecta > Lepidoptera > Hesperiidae > Asbolis > Asbolis capucinus. The sequence continues at coordinate 6,323 of DWJZ01001151.1, read as the reverse complement.
TTCTAGTAATTGATAAACTCAAAAACTACTGGACAAATTGCAACAATTCTATCACCAATAACAATTTAACAGTGATATAGTCTATATAATCACAGAAAAAAAACAAGGTTTTTCCTTGTAACTAGTACTATTCAATATCATATAAATACAGCTCACAATTTTAAACATTTTTCAGGGACATACCTCTTTAGCTTCCTTCGCACACCTTACACTAGTATATGGTTTGACAGCTTGTGAAGAGTCTAAATCATCCATAATGGGGTCTGGTGGTTTATATCTTGTCACCCTTGTAAGTTCCTCTGCTACCTGTGTGACCTGGTTACTGGCTTCCGCTGGCTCTGGTCTAGGTGTCTCATTTCCTTTCTGTAATAACAATGTTTTATTAGGAAACTTTATTATCTACATACTTCAATGTGCATTTGATTATTAATACAGTGAACACTTTACTCATCAACTTCATAATCTACTAGCCCCCTTATCTAAAGCCTGTTCCTGGCAAAATATTAGAGTAATTGAACTTATACTAGACACCAAGCAACATGTACAGTCCATTTTTCTCATCTATATCCATGTTTGTAAACAAATCAATTCATGAAAATATCACAGTTTTGTTGTAAAACCATCACATTAAATTATCAACACATTTAAATTTGGAAAAATAAAAATAAAGAACATAAAAAAACAACTATTAGTATTATTTCAATACAAAAGTTTTTTACAACATTCATATGGACGTGAAGAATGGACTATACCAACCAATAGTTGATATTTATAATATGGTATAATTTTAAATCCACAATTTATGATGTAATATTTAAAACAGTCTCTTTTATCTATGTACTTTAACTGATATTTTCGGTAATAGAATTTCATTGATATACTGTCGTCATCATGTATACTCCTTATGTAGTGTGTATATAAGTTATCCAAGCATTAATAGATATGCAGATTTTTACTTACATCATTTGCCCATTCATGTCTATAGAGGTGCCTTCTCTTCCTTGCAGGGAGTGGAGAGCTGGAATTGTCACTCATCAGAGACTTACTCTTAAATATAGAGCCTTTCTTCTTTGTAATAACAAGCTTAACACTAGGCTTTTCCTCTATGTGCTCCTCAGAGTCGCCCATGTTATGAGGTGACTTAAAAACTTCATCTGGTTGACTTTTTTGTGATTCTTCTTCAGAGTAGTCATTATGACAACTATTGTAAGCAGAATCTGATGAAGGAGTATGTGTTTGCAATGGGGTTTCTAAAGTGTCCTGCACATTTGTTAACCCATCTATCTGGTCATCTTGAGGCACATCTGTATTGGATTGTTCTGTGTTAGGGTTTTCTTGTATGACTGGAATTTCTTCAGAGGTGGAATGCTTATGCTTATGTTTTTGTTTTTTATGACTCTTTGACTTTTGAGAAACCACTTCCGATTTTCCATTGTCAGGTATGCGAGGTTGAATGTCTATTATGTCAGTATTTTCATCATGAGATTCATCATTTCCTGTTTCATGGTGAATCTCAGGCAATTCATCATTTAATGGAGTTTCTAAAGTTTCATGTCTTCTTCTTGTTTTCCTTGTTTCACGCTTAATATCACTCACAGTCTTTGTAACAGGCTTACTAGAAACTTTGGATGTTATGGCATCCAAATAGTCATCATTTTCACTGTAATTTATATTTGGTCTGTTTCTTCTGGATCGACCTGTGGTTTCAGGAGGCTTTGGTTCTGGTTGTGGTTCTTTTAGAGGCTTATCTGATGATGGAGATTTGACTACAGTTTTCCGTTCGGCTGAGTCTAACTTAGCCAATTGTGCTGCAATAACATCTATACTTTTACTTTTGACTTCCTTCTCAATTTCCGGTGGTGGAGATGCTAAAGTTTTATAGAGGTCATAAGCATGTGAACCAGGTTCTGGGGTAGTAGCTCTTTTAAGAGAATCATCATCATGTGTTTTGTGATGTCGTTTATGGGACTTATGATCCTTTTTGTCTTTTTTCTTATCTTTCTTGCTTTCTTGGTTAAGACCTGCACACTTAATAGTTATTTTGAGCCCCTCATGCTTCGGAGAACATATTGTTTCTACCGAAGGACTCTTTTTATGTTCACTACCCAAATCCATATGAGTGTCCATAGAAGAATGTCTATCTGAACCAGGAGATGTAAAACCCTCATTTGAATCAGTACTCACAATTCTAGATGTGCCTTTGGATATTCGGAGAACTATAGGTGGGGGTTTACGTTCTTCACTAGCCTCTTTATTTACATCTTTACTTGTTGAAGGACTAACCACTTCAGGTTTGGGCGAAAGAGGAGACGCAACCAGTGGGCTAGCCTTGGGTGAAGGCACTTTAGGATTTGATTCATACCTAGCAAAGTCCGGTATTGGACTATTGCTACCATCTTCAGCATAGTTAACTACTTTATCACGATTACGAACCAAATATCGTTTGTTAGGAGGCTGAGAATTTTCCGCATATGGATCTTCTTTTCTAGCTGCTTTGGTAGGCACATATCCTTTTTTAGTTTTCGTTTTTTCGGAATTACGCCTAGGAAGTTCTGGTGATGATGAATCTCTATTGTAAACTCTACTTCTCTTATTATTCTTCTTTTCTCTGGAACTTGATGATGGGTGCTCTGGTGAAAGAGGGGCAGCTGGTACCGGAGGCGCATATGTTATCTGTGGCACTGGAGGATATGGCTCAGAATTCCGAGATTTAAAAAACTTTTTTGGTTTGGGTGGAGGTTGTTCAGTTTCTACTGCAGGTACTGTCAGTGGACTATTTTGATCTTGTACTGGCTTTTTAATAATGTTGTTTTGATATGCTGAAATACAGAAAGATGTTTTAATGAAATTTCAATATTTTGTTATTAAAAGTTAATTTAACTTGTGCAATATAATATAAAGTTTATACTACTCAAGAACTATTCATAATGAAGCCGTGAAAAGCATTTTTGTACAAAATAATAGTTACTTTCACTAAATAAACGAGATTTACCAATAAATCGTAGGAAACACTTGAAATACTAAGTAAAAACACAGTAATGTCTTAATTCAAGGTCAAAAAAGATAGTGTTTGTGTATTTACCGTACGGAGCGCTTCTGATAGATGTGAAGCTCGTAATTCCCCATTTACCCACAGTGCCCGCGGAACGAGCCGCTGTCGGGCAATTGCTATTTTCCCTAAATAGAGCACTGTCCAACGGCACGGCCACGCTGCCGCCACGGCCTCTGCCCCAGCGTGCCATGGTGATAATTTCATCAAAAACGATGACACCTGTACCGACTCGCCAAATCAATCACCTTTTCCAATGTCAAAATAACAAAAAGCACATGCTTTCTAGTAACGTCTTAGGCATCACTGGAAAAGGTAACAGTAAATATCACCACTACATAACAATTTATCGACTTTCTCCCGATTCCTATTGCAATGAAAACACAACCCATAAAGATAACACACCCGCCATTTTTACGGTAGCTAGGTACTTTTCACACGGACGCATTTGAATGAGTAATCCCGAGAATGCTCTTTACCCACTTCCTTAATAACTTACATTATGTTACGATTATAAAATTTCTTTGAACTTTAGAGGTACCCAGTTAAATTACGTAGAGTTTAAAATTAATAAATGACAAATAGGGCACAAACTGCGATGTTGTCATCTCATAACACTAGCAGCGCCATATTGGCAAAGCAAAACAAGGAAAATGTTTAGCCAATAGGAATACGTTCTGAGTCATAGACAATAATGTAGGCTTCTTGTGCTAGCTCCCCACGTTCGGCGTTACTAGTATACTACACACATTTGCATGTGCAATATTATATTAGCAACAAACGCAAACACACTGAAGATGGAACTCGTCGTGACTTTTATTAGTTCAGATTATCAAATTGTGGTTACCTGTCTCTATTTTAGAATCCATTAATCGTGTTTGTTTTGTCCATCAGTATTGCCAGAATATGTATTCACAGCGTGAACTTCGTAATTGACTTTACGATAAGTTTTATTGACTTTATAATTTATATTGTTTCGATTTTGCTATATTTTTGCAATAACTGAAATAATATAAAGTAAATTGATGTAATTTATGGTGTAATATGGTACAATATTTACCTTTGAAACATTTTGTAAATTCCTTCAGTGTTGAAAAATATTTTAATCCTTATGCTACTCACTTTTAGTCCTAACAGGATTTTATCGTCATCAGTTAACAGTTTTGAGAAATAACAAATTTATAGGAATTTCTAGTCAGAAATTGTGCTAACACTCGAAAGGGATAAACATTCCTTTAGTAATACGACTTCTATGGTTTATATTTTGGTAAGGGATATTTTTTTCCCATTTTGTGACGTGACGGTCGCAGTCCTTACATGGTATAGCAGGGTTGACTAAAAATCCGAAACAAAATAAAAAAAAAATTATAATTTATTAGGTTTTATATTAAACTATAATTAAAAGTACTTGAAATTATTTTATGAGAATTTTGATACTGAGAGATATTTGAAAATTATAATAAAAATTCAGTTTATTATAAATACACGTGCCTACACTCATCTTTATTTGCTTACTAACCTTTCCTACGACTACGTCCTCGTGGTACATCCTCCCCTTTCACCTCCCTTACCCCTCTGCAGTTAACTCCCCATCTAGTGCATTCAAAGATTAAGCTTTATGTATGTCTTGGAATCATGAAAAACTTTTATTCCTTATTTCAGCCCCTACGAGCAATTATTGTAAAAAAGAAGACCATGTCGTTCCTCGAACTCTATTCTTACTCTGTACAAAGTTTCATCGACAACAGTTCAGTACTTTATGTGTCAAAATGTAACAGACAGACAGATGGACAGAATTACTTTCGCATTTTTATTATTAGTAAGGAGTAAGAATAATTATTATTTTAATAAGTTAATTCGCTTTACCATCATTGACTATGTCGCCATTTACCATCAGGTGGTTTCGTAGTCAAGCGCTAACTTATTGAATATAAAATATATATATATATATATATATATGTATGTATGTTAAATTCCTTACACTGTTTAATTAATTATTTAATTTAAGAAATAAATCTGCATTCTTTCTTATTCAAATGTATAAAAAATTACACACAAAACTATTTTATCAATCGTGCAATCTTTTTCATTTCTATTCTCTATTGATCAAGTGTTAAAACAATAAGAGTACTTTATCCCGAAAATACCAATACTCACACAACTTACGACGATTTATAAATACTAGAAATCGTCCTCGCTTCGCTTCGGAAAAAGACTTGTCCAGTGTTTTCAGAGTTGCCATATTAATTTTAACCTACGAGTATTATCCCATGAGAACAAAGCAGTTTTCTCGAGTAAAAAGTATCCTACAACCATTGTACGTACATAAGCCACAAACATGCTAAATTTCATTTAAATTGGTCCATTGCTTTCGAAGTTGCCATACTAATTTTAACCTGTTATCCTGTGGGAACTAAAATATTTCCTAGGATAAAACATATGCTATAACCGTTCTTGGGTTTCAAACTACGATTAGGCCAAGTTTCATCTAAATCTGCCCAGTAGTTTTTATGTGAAGCTCAGACAGACAGACAGGCAATATATAAAAAAAAACTTAATCTACAGAATTGACCCCGTTACAGTTTTATTATTAGCCATTTGTTCCCCTGTGATACCTACTGCAGCAGTATAATGTCTGTAACAACGGAACTAATTTCTCCACAGTAGAAGCATTGAATAGCGCTCGTAGTGTACACCGGAACGCACGGACGAGAGCGCACATTAAGCACAATGCCTTTAAACTTTTGATAGGAATAATTTTTCGCCATCTTGTGACGTCATGACCTCTGGTACATCCGTACATAATACCGAAGCGTACGAAAATACGTAAAAAATCTATCTATTTAAAAATTTATTCAATACGTTGATTTCAATTCGAATTTAAATTACCTACTACAATATCAACTTTTAATCTGAACGTAGCGCTTAAAGTCCACAGATTCCATTATTTTCAGAATATGATCATTGTTATCGTACCTAAAGCGCTGTACTCCATATAAAAAATAATACTGATTTATGTTGGTGCTAAATAATGAATTAAAAAATAAGTAGGTATAAATAAATTTTTAAATATTTAAATTATTGTTAATTCTGTGTTTTACTTTGTATTTTTCACAATGATATTAAACACTGATATGGCTAATATTTTCACGACGAAGTGCTTAGATCCTGGTACTTATCATGTAGTCCGCCAGTGGCTGATGTCGAAGGAAACCGAGTTTAATATCTCAAAAAATCCCAAATCACGTATTTAAATCGTATATAAGAATTGAAC